>JAJJKD010000218.1:0-51606 GCA_022376535.1 Xylariaceae sp. FL0662B | reverse complement strand
CTAGTATTAGTTAGTTAGGGCCGTAACTAATATTAGTACTAATTAGTTAATAGCCTAACTAATACTAACTAGTGTTAGTTAGTTAATTACTAAAAAAATACTAATAACTTGCCAAAAATTCTCCACTTTCTTAAAAAAATTATTTAAATTATATATTTAATTAAAACCGCTTTTATATAACTTATTAATCTCGAACGTTAAATCTTATAAATATAAAAATATATATTTATAATAATTAAACTCATTCTATATTTGTATTAATTACCGTTATTAAAATATTGATTATTTTTATTTAAAACTTTCCAGTTCACATTTTCAGTATATTCCCACTAAATTACCTATTATTTCCTTTAATATTAGCTGGTTTTTTTTACTTTTTACGTTATAAATTATGTACCTATAGATTATATTTAACTGTACCAAATTGATATTTTTAGGGCTTATCGTTATTAACATATTAAATAGTTATTATTTAATTAATTTACAGCGTTCTAATTCGCACTTTAAGCATATTTTTATGAAATAGATTATTATCTCTTTTAATAGTAGCTAATTTTTTTTACTATTTACGTTAAAAATTATAAAAATATACAATGTATTTAATTTAATTCGACCTATATTCTTAGCATTTATAGTTATTAAAATATTAATGGTTTCTGTTTAATTAATTTTTAGCGTTCCAATTCGCACTTTAAGTATATTTTTATTAAATAGATTATTATCTCTTTTAATACTAATTAGTTTTTTTTACTTTTTGCGCTAAAAAATATAAAAATATACAATCCATTTAATTTAGCTTACTTTATATTTTTCTTAACTATTACTATCGACATAATACCGTTTTTTTTTTTTTAAAGTTTTCTAATTTGCACTTTTAACGTACTTTCACTCAATCATTAAATATTTACTTAGGGATAATATATTTTATTATCTGTTTTAAATTAAAATTACTATAAGTATATATATATACCAATTACATATATTAAATATTATATTATATACTAAATCCAATTATATTAGCATTTATTAAACTAATTTATTTTCGATAATAGAAAAATCAACACTTACGTTTTCTTAACCTGTATAAAATTATATTTTCTTTTAATCCTCCCCTTCAATTATAATAATCGTATCGATTCTAATAACATATCGATTCTAATAACGTATTAGTTAAAATAAAGTATAAATGGATATAAAATAAGACTTACTTTATAAAATAAACAGGACTTTTTATTACTTTGTTATAATAATTATATGGTTTATAAATAAGAATTGGATTAATTCCTTTATTATAAAACCATATAATTTCTATAAAAACTGTCAGTTATAAATCAACGTAAATAAGTGTAAAACTTATATTATACCGTTTTTTAACGGGTTAAAAATAAACTTAGCGACAATAATACCGTAAAGGATAACGAGCAACGTAAAATAATGTTAAAAATAAACTTAGTGACAGTAATACCGTAAGGGCTAACGAGTGACTTAAAATAGAATAAAAAAATAAGAATAAACTAAAGGACAGTAATACCGTAAGGGCTAATAAGCGACTTGTTAATTGAAAAAAAATTAGTTAATTGAAAAAAAATTAAAACAGTAAAAAATTATAGACTTTTATAAACTTTTAATTTTCTAATTATATTATTATACTGCCTTTAATCCTTTAATCCTTCGATTAGTATTATTTTTAGGTACACTGCTATTAAATCCTTTAATCCTTTAATTATTATTTTTAGTCAGGGTTGTGATTATGACTAATAGTTATTAGTCAATTTTTAGTAACTAATTAACTAGACTAGTATTAGTCAGTGAATTAACTAACTAACACTAGTATTAGTCAAGGCACTGACTAACTAACACTAGTATTAGTCAGGGCACTGACTAACTAACACTAGTATTAGTTAAGGCACTGACTAACTAATAACTAACACTAGTTAATTAGTTAGTTACTAAAAAAATACTAATAACTAGCCAAAACTTTTGTATTTTTTAAATAATTTTTTAAGTTATTTAAGTGATTTTATTAATAACTTTAAAGTATAATTTTATAATACCACGTAATATTTCATTAATTATAGGTTATTTTATTATGCTTTTTTAATTATAAATTCGATAATTATATATCCTATTTAATTACGCTAATAATATATTTTTATTTATAACCGCTTTTTAAATATTAGTTATTTTAAATAACTTATTTTAAAACTTTCTAATTCGCATTTTAAGCAGACTTCTACTAAATTAATTAATATCTCCCTTAAAACTAAGTATTTTTATAGGCTATTTGCGTTAAAAACTATATTAATATATAATATAATTAACATAGCTTACTTTATATTTTTAGCGCTATTAGTTATTTAAATAGTACTGTTTTATTTTTATTATTTTCATAAGTTTCTAATTCGCACTTTAAACATATTTTTATTAAATCTATTAATATTTCTTTTTATATTATTCTTTTTTTTTATCTTTTACGTTAAAATTCGTAAAAGTATGTAATTTATTTAATTCAACTCGATTTATATCTTTAGTACTTATAATTATTAAAATATTAATTTATTAAGTAGAAGTATGCTTAAAGTGCGAATTGGAACGATAAAAATTAATTCAACAAAAACCATTAATATTTTAATAACTATAGATGCTAAAAATATAGGTCGAGTTAAATTAAATAAATTGCATACTATTATAATTTTTAGCGTAAAAAGTAAAAAAAATCAGCTATTATTATAAGAGATAATAATTCATTTAGTAAAAGTATGCTTAAAGTGCGAATTAGAACGCTGTAAATTAATTAAATAATAACTATTTAATATTTTAATAACGATAAGCCCTAAAAATATCAATTTAGTATATTTAAATACAGTATATAGGTATATGATTTTTAACGTAAAAAGTAAAAGAAACCAGCTAATATTAAAGGAGATAATAGGTGATTTAGTGGGAATATACTGAAAATGTAAACTGGAAAGTTTTAAATAAAAATATAGAATGAGTTTAATTATTATAAATATATATTTTTATATTTAATAAATTTAACGTTATAAATTAATAAGTTATATAAAAGCGGGTTTAATTAAATATATAATTTAAATAATTTTTTTTAAAAATAGGGAATTCTTAGCAAGTTATTAGTATTTTTTTAGTAACTAACTAACTAACACTAGTTAGTACTAGTCAGGCCACTAACTAACTAGTACTAGTATTAGTCACGGTCCTAACTAATTAATACTAGTATTAGTCCAGGCCCTGACTAACTAGTACTAGTATTAATCAAGGCAGTGACTAACTAATAACTAGCCCCACTAACTAATTAGTTACTAATTAGTAACTAATTCACAACCCTGGTTTCGGAATATTAACAAAAAACTATTAGATCTTAATTTATAAATAAAATTACGTATTTTTATTTTATTTAAATATTTTATTATATTAATTAATAAAACCCTATTTTACGGGGATTTATTTCAACTATTTAAGCCGGCAATAAAAAGCTATATAAATGTTTCCCACATACTTTAAATATTAGTAAAATAAAAAAACATAAACTAAAACCTTATTTATTTAATATTATTTTAAATCCCACACAAAAAACGAGTCATTTCAAATAAGGTGGTTTATTATTTTATTATCCGACTATTCGGAATAATATAATAAATTTACTAAAATAGAAATTTAAAATGTAAATATTTTACAAATTTTATTAATTTATTAATTTACTAATTTTAAATTAATATTTAACAAAAAAAACGGTAATAACGTAAATATATCATTTAATAAATTAAACGATAATAACGAAAATAATTCACCTTCGGATAATAATAGTTATATAAATATAGGTATTAATTCAACCCATAAATTAAATTTATATTTAACTAAAACAAGATATCTTAAAAAGGTAAGTAGTTTTATTTATTATTTAATTTCTTTTATTAATAAATAACTAATTAATTTTTTAACCCGACATTTTGCTTTAATAGAAAACTAATACCGTACACTTTCCAATTTTATTTATTTTAATACGGCGGTATTTAGCCATGCCAGTAACTACAGCACTAATTAAAAGGACTTTTTCGATTTCTAGTAATATTATTACTAGAAATCGTAATAAGTTATAGCCGGAAACGGTAAAATGGTTAACGCTATTAAAAAGCTAGAAATTTAATATTAATAGATTACAGCGGAATTTTAAATAAAATAATAAAATCAAAAAGGAAAAGGAGAAATAGTGATTTTTAAATTAGTTATTTCAATTTATTTATAAATTAGTTTCATTAACTTTATTATTCCTAAAAAAAATAAAAAAAAGTTAAAAAGTTAGTTTATTTTATTTGCGTTTATTTTAAATTATTTTAGTTTAAGAAGTAATAATATTATAAATAGTAACAAAAAAGAAATAAATCAATTTAAATAAAATATGTTAAAAGTACAAATTAAAACGTAATAGGATAAATAAATAAAAAGTATTATTATTTTAATAGCTATAAATCTTAAAAATATAAAATAAATACAATTAAATAGATTACATATTATTTGATTTTTTAACGTAAAAAAAGAAAGAACTAAGCAATATAACAGCAAATATTTAAGGTTAAATTAAAAGTATATTTAAAGTACAAATTATAACGTAATAAAATAAATAAATAAAAAGTATTAATATTTAAGTAGCTATAATTCCTAAAAATATAGAATAAATTTAATTAAATTAATTGTATACTTTTCTACTTTTTAACGTAAAAAGTAAAAAAGAAAAAACTAATACTAAGCGAGATAATAATTGGTTCATTGAAATATGCTTAAAATGCGAATTAAAAAAAGTTAAAAATATTTAAATAAATAAATTAATAATTAACTAATAATTATTAATAAAAATAAAATTAATATATTATAAATATATATATATTGGAATTTAAATTATAACGTAAAAAGTAAATCAAAATATGTACTAATTAAAAAGATATTAATAGTTTTAGTGGAAATATATTAAAACTATAAATTAAAAAGAGATAAAAACATTTGATAAAATAAATTAATAATAAACTAATAGTTACTAATAAAAATAGGCGGAATATATTATAAATATTTTTATATAGTAATATAAATTATAGTATAAAAACTAAATTAAATTATATAAAAATTAAAAAGGTATTTATCGATTTAATAATAATATATTTGAAATGCGAATTAAAAGTCTTTAAACTTAAGTGATATAATAATTAAATATCTTTATAACTATTATAGATATAATTATTTAATTAATTATTTAATTATTTAAATAATTAGTTTATTAGTTATTTAATTAGTTAATTATTTAAATAATTAACTAATTTTTAAAAAATTATAAAGTCTTAGCAAGTCACTTAAGTCATTTTTAAGTGACTGGTTAATCTATATAAGTTAGTCTTAGTTAAGGTACTGACTTAACTAGCCTAATTTTAGTCATTACCTTAACTTAATTAGCTTAGTCTTAGTTAAGGCACTGACTAACTTAAGTCAGTACTTTAAATGACTTAAGTCATTAATAAGTGACTTAATCACAACCCTGATGTATATTAATATAATTTTACGCGTAAAGAGTGGAAAAAATACCTAGTATTAAAGAAGATAATAATTAATATAGTGAAAATATATTTAAAGTACGAATTAATACGTTATAGAATTACTAAATAAAAACTACTAATATTTAATTATTAATATGCATTAAAAATATAACGTGAGTGAAATTAAATAAATTACACACTTTTATAATTTAAATATAATACGTTTAAAAAAATAACTATTATTAAAAGAGATCAGGGTTATGAATTAGTTACTAATTAGTAACTAATTAATTAGTGGGGCTAGTTATTAGTTAGTTAGTGCTTTTACTAAGACTAACTAGTGTTAGTTAGTTAATAACTAATAAAAAACTAATAACTAGGCTTTAGCTAAAACTTCTCTACCTTTTTTTTTTTAAGTAGAATATTTTATTTTTATTTTTAAAAATAATAATATCTCCTTTAATAATAGGGGGCTTTTTTTACTTTTTACGTTAAATATTATATGCCGATATACTTTATTTAATTTAACTCACTTCATATTTTTAGCGTTTATACCGGTTATAATATTAGTACTTTTTGTTTATTCTTTTAACGCTTTTTAATTTGTACTTTGAATATATTTTTACTAAATTAAGTAATATTTTTTTTAATAGTAGCTGGTTTTTTTGCTTTTTGCGCTATAAAATAGATTGTATATTTTTATAATTTCTAGTGAAAAAAGTAAAAAGTAATAGCTAATGTAAAAGGAGATAATAATTAATTAAGTGGAAATATATTTAAAGTGCGGATTGGAATAAGATGAAATTATTCAATAAAATTAATTAATATTTTATTAGTTACAAGCGCTAAAAATATAAAAGAAATTAAATTAAATATTCTATATACTGTTATGATTTATAACGTAAAGAGTAAAAAAAACGAGCTAATATTAGGGGAGATAATAATTAATTTAGTAAAAATATGCTTAAAGTGCGAATTAGAAAGTTTTATAAATAAATATTTTAAAGCGTAAATAAAATAATAGCTATAATTAATGAAAATATGACGTGAGTTAAATTAATTAAAATATAATATTCTTTAATATCAGGGTTATGATATTAATTAATAGTTTTTAGTTAATTTTTAATAACTAATTAACTAAACTAGTTTTAGTTAGGCTACTAACTAATTAATAACTAACACTAGTTAGTTAGTTAGTTACTAAAAAAAACTAATAACTAGCCAAGCCTTTTTATTTTTTTATTTCTTTAATAACTTTCAAAGATATTTATTTTATTCATAATTTCTTTATTTTGAAATATAAATTATTTTATTTACGTTTTAAATTTATTTTTATAAAACTATATAATATCTATTTAATTATAATGTATTTTATTATACATTTAACATTATATATTAATAAATGTTATATTTTAATTAACTTAACTTACGTTATATTTTTATTAATTATAGGTATTATTTTATTTAAGTCTTAGAAATTAAAATATTTATTTATAAAACTTTCTAATTTGCATTTTTAGTATATTTTTACTAAATTAATTATTATTTCCTTTAATATTAATTATTTTTTTTTCGTTTTATACGCTAAAAGTTATAAAACTCTACACTATATTTTACCATACTTACGTTATATTTTTAAAATTTATAGCTATTAAAATATTAATAGTTTTCATTAAATTAATTTATCGCGTTCCAATTCGCACTTTAAACATACTTCTATTTAATTATTATTATCTCCGCTAATATTAGCTTTTTTTTTTTTACTTTTTATATAATAAATTATAAAAGTAGACAACCTATTTAATTTAAGTTATTTTATATTTTTAGCGTTTATAAATAATAAAATATTAATTAATTTTGTTAAATAATTTTATCCCGTTTTAATTCGCACTTTAAATATATTTCCACTTAATTAATTATTATCTCTTTTAATATTTATTGTTACTTTTTACCTTTTTTACTAAAAATTATAAGAGTATGCAATCTATTTTATTTAGCTTACTTTATATTTTGAGTAACTACTACTATCGAAATTATACCGTTTTTTTTTCATTTTTTTCAAGTTTTTTAATTTGTACTTTTAACGTATTTTCACTTAATCATTCAGTATTTAGTTAGGGATAATATATTTTATTATTGCTTTTGAATTAAAATTACTATAACTATATATATATACTAATTACGTATATTAAATGTTATGATATATATTAAATTCCATTATATTAATATTTATTACATTAATTTATTTTCGATAATAGAATATGTTTCAAGGGCAAACTAAAACGCGGTAAATTAATTTAACTAAATCTACTAATATTTTAATAATAATAAGTGCTAAAAAGATAACGTAACCTGGATAAAATAGGTTATATGCCATTATAATTTTTAGCGCAAAAAGTAAAAAAAACCAGCTACTAATGGGGGAAATATTATTTAATTTAGTTAAAGTATATTTAAAGTGAGAATTAGAAAGCGTTGAAAAAAATAAATAAAAAGTACTAATATTTTAACCGGTATAAGCGCTAAAAATATAAAGTGAGTTAAATTAAATGAAGTATATCGGCATATGATATTTAACGTAAAAGGTAAAAAAAGCCCCTCATTATTAAAGGAGATATTATTATTATTAAAAATAAAAATAAAATGTTTTACTTTTTTAAAAAAAAGTGAGGAAGTCTTGGCTAGTTATTAGTTTTTTATTAGTTACTAATTAACTAATACTAGTTAGTCTTAGTTAAGGCACTAACTAATTAATAATTAGCCCTATTAACTAATTAGTTACTAATTAATAACTAATTCACAACCCTGTTTAATATATAGTGTTAAATATGAAATAAAATACATTATAATTAAATAGATATTATATAGTTTTAAGATAATAAATCAAAAACGTAAATGAAATAATTCATATTTCAAAATAAAGAAATTATGTTACCGTAATAGGTGATGGTGGCTAGTGGTATACCTTTTATTTAATTAAGGTTGTGATTTATAACTATAGTTATTAGTTATTTTTTAATAACTAATTAACTAGTCTAGTTTTAGTTATAAAAATAATTAACTAATTTAATTTTAATTAAGACCCTAATTAATTAATGACTAAATTAGTTAGTCTAGTTAGTTATTAAAGGTAACTAATGGCTAGCTAAGACTTTTTTTTAAAAAAAAATCTTTTTATTGATTATTTATTAAATTATCTATTTAATTACCTATTTAATTATTAATTTAGTTTTTATTCTATATTTATTTTAATACAATTAGTAATTATTTTACTAATTAATAAGTAATTATTATTATTTTTTAACTTAAAATTTATATAATTATATATATAAATTAACATATAATAAATTATATTTTTATTTAAATCGTATTATTATTTTATTAAATTCCTTTAAAAGTTATATTTTTATTTTTCTAATTTATACTTTTATAATACTTTTATTAAAACTTTTCATATTTTTTTAATTGATCCGTATTTTCATTTATTTTTTACGTTATAATTTAAATAACGATATATATATATATATATATATATTTATAATAAACCAATTATTATTTCGCTTAATATTAGTTTTTCTTTTAGTTTTTACGCTAAAAAGTAAAAAAGTTTATAATTAATTTTGTTATATTTATTTTATATTTTTAGGACTTATAGCTGTTTAAATATTAATACTTTTTGCTTATTTATTTTATTACGTTTTAATTCGCATTTTAAGCATACTTTTACTCTAAGCTTAAATATTTACTG
This sequence comes from Xylariaceae sp. FL0662B, assembly GCA_022376535.1. Classification (NCBI taxonomy): domain Eukaryota; kingdom Fungi; phylum Ascomycota; class Sordariomycetes; order Xylariales; family Xylariaceae; species Xylariaceae sp. FL0662B. The sequence goes on along the minus strand of JAJJKD010000218.1, from coordinate 42,318 downwards.
TAATATTATTTAATTTTTTCTTATTTTTACGCTAAAAAATCAAACAATATATAACCTACCTAACTATATTTATTTTATATTTTTAAAATTTATAGCTATTAAAATAATAATACTTTTTATTTATTTATTTTATTACGTTCCAATTCGCACTTTCAGCATACTTTTACTTTAAGTTTAAATATCTGCTTTAATATTGCTTAGTTTTTTCTCCTTTTTACGCTATAATTTAAATAATTATATATATATATATATATTTATAACGTATTTGCTTTATTTTTAATAGTACCAGTTTAAAAAATATTAATTAATTTATTTATTTATTTATTATATTCCGTATATATATAATATAGGCTGATTTAGCTATGCGGACCCCCTATTAATATTTGTAAGGGAAAAACCAGATTAAATTTGTAAAACCTTTGCGCTTTATTAAAGCTGCTTCGTTACTGCGTTTTATTATATACTTAGTTATTTTTTTAGGTAAACTTTATTATCTATTAGCTATTTAGTATATATGGGGTATATATATGTATTTAGTTGCGGCGGTAGTGCTAAGCATTAGCTTTTTGTTGGTTACGAGTTTGATACTAAGCGTATTAGTACCTTGGTATTTTAATAATTTAATTTTCGATTTTGATTTTTAAATTTCGTAAGCTGATTTAAAAAGCTGATCTTGCGTATTGTTATATTTATACTTTATTTAGGTTAGGAGGGCTTTTTTTATAAGCTGCGTTAAAACTTATCCCTTACGGTTAGTTTATTATTTCTTTATATAATTTGTTTTAGTATTAATCTTTTTAGTTTAATATAGCTATATTTATAGCTATATTTCGGAAATTGTATAATAGCGCTGCTTTAAAGCGGCTATAAAGTAATGCTATTACGTTAGAAATTATTTCTTTAATTATTTTTTCTAAATTAATTTAACCGCGTTATTATAATAGGATTAGTAATTTTTATTATACTAAAAGCCTTTAGATCGCTGCTTTAAAGCTTTATATAAAATTATTCCTTTTACTAAATCACTTTTTGGCTAAATTATTTCTTTTATTATTATATATAAAGCCCCTTTTTAGTTGGTATATTAAACCTCCTTTTTTTTTCGGTAGGCATTTTTATAATTGTAAATAACGTTTATATCTTTTTATTTTAAAGCTGCTTTTTTATTGCGTATATTATTAATTTTTTAATATATATACTAATAAATAGAATAATATGTTCGTTAATGCCGTTATAAATACTAAAAAGGGTATAACTATTATATATGCTATTTTAGTAATACGTTAACGCAATATAGTAATAATAATAATAATAATAATAATAATAATAATAATTATAATAATAATAATAATAATAATAATAATAATAATAATAATAATACTATTATTACTACAATAAGTATATAGTATTATTTTTCCGCTATTTATAATATGCTTATATATTAATAGTATTTACCGCTATTCTTTTTTCCGCCTTTATTGCTGGTATTTCTTTCCCTTTTTTACTATTAAATAATAGTAAAAAAAAGCGCCTTTCCGATATAAATAAGCCGCTTTAATGCTGTTTATATGCTATTAATGTTAAGTATAGCGTACTGCGCCCGAGTTTTTTAAAAAAAAAAGAAGAAATAGAAGTAGCGCGCGCGCAGCGCCGATATTGTTAATACTAATTGGCTGCTTTACGTTATATGCGTTCGGTATATAGTTAAGGCGGATGGTTTTATTATCCGATATATTCCTAGGTTTTATAAGCTATTTTATTGCTATTTTGCCGTTATTTTTGCGCTAATATATTATAGCCGGCTTTTAGCGTTATGCCTATTATGGTAGGTTAAACTATAGTTATTTTCCTATATATATTTTAGTTCTTTATTTAATAGTATAGCTTTTAATTTACTTTAATATAGCTCGATTCCTATTTAAATATTATATTTACGGCCGCCCGTTTCCGCAATACTATTTTCGGCTATAACGCCGAAAATAAGGATATAAGCTTTTTTATTACTGCTTTCGCGTTATTTTAACGCTATATAGGCTATTAAAAAGTATTAGGTTATTTATATTATAATGCGTTACGCGTTTACTAAAATATTATATTATATTACCGCTATTTCCGCTATTGCTACTATTTCCGCCGCTATTATTAATAAGATTATTACTGCTGAGACCTATAAGTTTCGGGTTGCTTTTTTAATTATTTTAGGTTATTTTGCTGTTACTATTATATATATTTCTTACTTTAAAAATACTTTAACGCTATTAATAAGCTGTTTAAATTTACATTGCCGCTAGCATTAAACTGGTCGGTAATTTTTTAAATTACAGCAATAACAATAACAATAATAATAGTAATAATAGTAATAATAATAGTAATAATAACCAGCCTTTTAAAGGTAACTAAAACTATTTAAGTGCCGTTTAAGCGCGCTATATACGCGTTTATTTTATTATAGTAATTCTTTTTAGGATTTTTTTGCTATTTTATTAGGTTTTTATACAATTTTACCGCTATTTATTATAAAAAATAATACGGCTCTATCGTTAATTAGGTTTTTTATTTTTTATTTTTTAATAATACAACCAGGGTTGTGATTTATGACTATAGTCATCAGGGTTATGAATTAGTTACTAATTAGTAACTAATTAGTTAGTGGGGCTAGTTACTAGTTAGTTAATACCCTGACTAAAACTAACACTAGTTAGTTAGTACCTTAACTAAAACTAACTAGTGTTAGTTAGTTAGTAACTAATAAAAAACTAATAACTAGCCAAGACTTTCCCACTTTTCTTTAAAAAAAGTAGAATATTTTATTTTTATTTTTAATAATAATAATATCTCCTCTAATAGTAGCTGGCTTTTTTTACTTTTTACGTTAAATATTATGTAAAGATGCAATTTATTTAATTTAACTCACTTTATATTTTTGGCGCTTATACCCGTTAAAATATTAGTACTTTTTGTTTATTTTTTTGAACGCTTTCTAATTCGCGATTTAAACATACTTTTACTAAATTAAGTAATATCTCCCCTAATAGTAGCTGGTTTTTTTTACTTTTTGCGGTAAAAATTATACAGGTATATACCCTATTTGATCCAGGTCACGTTATATTTTTAGCACTTATTGTTATTAAAATATTAGTAGATTTTGTTGAATTAATTTACCGCATTCTAATTCGCACTTTAAGCATAGTTTCACTTTAACACTAATTATCTCCCTTAATACTACTTCTTTTTTTTACTTTTAACATTGAAATTTAAATAACTATATATATATATATTTATAATATATTTGGGGTATTTTTATTAATGCTAGTTGTAAAATTATTATTTAATTTTATTATATTTTTTTAACTTTTTCTAATTCGCACTTTTAATATACTTTTATTAAATCTCTTTATTTCTTTTTATAATTATATATAATATTATTTTTTTTAAGCTGAAAAATATTTTAAAACGTAAATGAAATGATACCTATAATTAATAAAAATATAACATTCATTAAAATATAATGTTAAATATATAATAAAATACATTATAATTAAATAGATACTATATAGTTTTATAAAAATAAATTAAAAACATAAATGAAATAATTCGTATTTTAAAATAAAGAAATTGTTAACAAAATAAACATCTTTAAAAATTATTAAAAAAATAAAAAAAGTAAAAAGGCTTGGCTAGTTATTAGTTTTTTTTTAGTAACTAACTAACTAACTAGTGTTAGTTATTAGTTAGTTAGTGGCCTGACTAAAACTAGTGTTAGTTAGTTAGTAGGCTGACTAAAACTAGTCTAGTTAGTTAGTTACTAAAAATTAACTAATAACTATTAGTTAGTATCACAACCCTAATAGTCATTAATCATTTTTTAGTGACTAACTAACTAGTTTAGTCTTAATCACAGCCTTAACTAACTAATTTAGTCTTAATCAGAGCTCTAATTAACTAATGACTAGTTTTAGCATACTTTTTACTAGTAAAATGACTAAAGTCATTAGTTATTCCTTAGTGACTAACTAAATTAGTTAGTCTTAATTAAGGCACTAACTAACTAATAACTAGCCCCACTAATTAATTAGTCGCTAATTAGTAACTAAATCACAACCCTAAATACAACTTTACCTATACTATTTTAATACGCTTTATATACTTTATTTATATTTATATATAGCTATTATATTCCTTTTTATTAGTTATTTTAAATATTATAATATACTTTTAAAGTACTTTTAGTTTTATAAACTAACGCGCGAAAGGTTTAGCGTACCTTTTATTTTTAAGCCGCTTATAAAAATCTTTTCTTATTTTTAAAATTTAGCCAGCTATATTTTTTAAATTATTATATTTTTTATAATTAACGATAATATATAAAGCCGTTTTATAAATACCGCTACTATAATTATAAAACGGCGTTATTATTTTAGGGACCTTTTTTTAGAAAAAAAAAGTTACGTAGTCCGATTTTCCCAGTTTTTAATTATATTAATAAAAAGTTTTCGGTTTTAATTAAATTTTAATATTTCTTAAATACTATTTTAAAGAATTCTAATTACTCGTAAGCTTTTTATATATTACGCTAATACCTTTTTTAAAAATAGGTAATTTCCTATTTTTATTTTTATTATATAATTATAGCTATTTTTATATTATTTTTACCCGGTATATTCTAATTATATACCCATTACGTATAAATTTTGTCTTTTTTTTATTTCTATATTATTTGCTTTCGTTATTTTTTCCTTATTATAAATAGTTTATTTCGGATTTAAATATAGCTTTATAATATTTTTTATACTATACCTGTACTTTATAGTCGGTATTCGAAATCGGCTACCCTTTTATTTAAATAAAGGTCTAATAATAGGATAAATATTTCTATTTTTAAGGCCTATTTTAGTATTACTTTATATATTCCCGCTATTATTTTAAAATATATTATCTATACTATATTTAAGCGTTTCCCTATTATTAAATGTTTTATTATTATTAAAATATAATATATTAACGCTTTATATCCTATTATATTTCTTATTATAGCTATATAAACTTATTTCATTTTAATAAAGCTCGGGCTATATATTAAAATAGCTATATATATAAATATATATTATTATATTTATAACTTTAATTTAATAACTTTATAATAAGCCCCCTATTTTAGTTTATAGTTAAGCTATACTTTTAAAAATTTAATAGATTTTATTAATAAAATAGTTATATTATTAATACTAATATGCTATTTTAACGTTTATTTTTATTTTATAAAATATATTAGCTCGGTTTTATTAGGATTAAATTCTATTCTATATCTATATACCCAGCTTTTATATAGCTCCTATACTTTTTCTAAAATACGGCAATTTATATTAAAATCTTTTCTGTATATAATTATATTTATATTATTTATAAAACTAACAATTAAAAGCTTCTAATACGCCTTTAATTAGAAATATAAAAAAATATATAATAAAAATAAAATTAGAAATAAAAAAAATCCTTATAATACGCTAACTAAAATTATAAACGGCTTTATTTCTTTTTCGTTAAAATATAAAATAGCTTTATAATTAGTTAAAAAGCTTTTAATTTAACCTATTACCTAGTTAAAATAGCATATTTATTATATAATATATAGTAATTTTTTATAAATAACTTTATTAAAAATTCCGGTTAAATCGAATAGTATTAAAAATATTCCTATATTATATAGCTATATTTTATATACTATTTCTATTATAATTTTAATAGCCAATTTGGTAAATCGTTTTAGCTTATTTCCTATTTAGCCTTTTAAAAATAAACGGTACTTTTTTGCTATTTTAATAATATATTTACTTATAATTATTTCGAATACTTTTCCGATAGCATTTAATAGCAATATAGGTTTTTATACCCTTACGTTTTTTTAATTTTATAGTAATTTATTTAATTTCTTAAATATTATTATTTTAACGCTATAAAAGCGCTACGGGTAATAGTATAATATAAAGCTTACGTTAATAAAGATAGCAAATATATTTCGAAATTACCTTTCTTTTTTTTTAAATCTTTTATAGTATACTTTAAAAAATCGGTTAATTAATTAATTTTCCCTAAACGCTTTTAAAGTTTTAATATAATTTAATACTTATTATACCTATATATTATAAATATTACTATTTATATTAAATTTTTTTGGGGCCTTTATAAATTATAGCTAAATTAATATATCTTATAAATTAGCTTAAAGGTTTAGGAAAAATCGCTCGGTTAAAATAGCTACTTTATTGTTATATATATACGCTATCGGCGTATTTTTTCTAAAGCTATTAAAGTCCGGCATTTTAAATAATCCCTTAAAAACGTAATTACGTATTCGTATCTATTTTTCTAAATCCTATAAAAATTTCGGGTTTATAATTATTTCCGTAAGGATATTATACCAACTTTTACGCTATATTTTTTTCTAAACTTTTTTATTATCTTTTTATATAATTTATTATTATTAATAATTAAACTATATTCGATCCGTTTTTTAATATCGTCTATTTTATTTTATTTAAAAAACTGCATTATTAACCTCCTTATTTTATTATATTGCTCCTTTATTTTTATTTAATTTACGTTTTAAAATTAATACGTTAGTAATATTTATAAGCCTTTATATAAAATTTTTAACTATTATATTTAAATTTTATATTATTTTAATTCCCTTATAATTTAAAAGCGTTATTACTTTATTAAATACTATTTAGCGATTTATTTTAATTTAATACCAATTTCGGAATTATTTAATAAATAGTATTTCTACTATATCTAAAACGTTTATAAGCTACGCCTTATAATTTAAATCTTTTAATTTAGCAATATTTTTATAGTAAATTATTATATTTATTAAAACCTAATATAGGTTAATTATAAAATCCCTATAATTTTATCGGCTTTATATTATATATTCTTTTAATATATAAATTTTTAAATTCTAACGCCTTATTAGTATTAAAAAATTATTACTTTCGTAAAATTCCCGCGTAAATTTATCCTATAATAGGTAATATATATTTCAGTTATCTATAAAAACTGCTTATCTTTATTTCTTTTACGCTATTAATTCGTATATCGGGCTATACTATTCCTTAGCGTCCTATCTTTTAAAATATATTAAATATATAGTAATTATATTATATCCTTTTTTTAATATAACGCTATACCAATCGCTATTTATTTAATATACCTAAATTATTAAAATAAAACGCTTATATATATAAAATATAACTTATTTTTTTCCGTATATTATTTAATACCTATACTTTAATAGGTAATATAGGTTTCTATTTTATTTACTTATTTTTAATTCTTATATTATAATTATATTATAGTTTCCGCTCCTTTTAAATACCTTCGCTATATTTTTATTATCCTTTATTATATTTTAGTAAAATATATATAATAGCATTAAAAAAATGCTATAAAAAAAGGTTTTTATTACATAAATAAAAGCGCCGCGCTTTATATTCTAATTATACGCTATATTAAAGCGTTTTATATAATAATTAATCCGGGGTTTTAATCTATATTAATTTTTTTAAGTTTATTAATTTTTATTATTATAATGTTTTTTAGTTTACCTTTTCTTTTAATAAATATTATAAATTTGGCTTTCTTTTTATTCTTAATTAGCGTTTATATTACGGTTTCTTTTTAAGCGTTATAGGAATTTAAAAAAGGTAAATTATTTTAATTAGCTATTATTAATTTTATCGGTTATATTTTATATGCTTTTCGGGTATAGTTTTATTAAGCTTTTATTACTATATAGTTTTTATTATATATAAAATAATTACCGCTATAAAACGGGTAATAAAATTATCTTATAATATTTACTAAATATATTTCTTTATTTACTTTACCTATTACGTATGCCTTACTACTATATCAGCCGTATTTAGCTTTTCTAATATAAAATTTTACCTTATATCTAAAAACTTAATACTTATAATAACAGTTTAGTTTTAATTTTAATAAATATAGCTTAATATTATATAGTATTATATCCTATATTACTCCGTTTAAATAAAATTTATCTCCTTTTATAACGTTATTAATTTCGATTAAAAGGTTTATTAAAACTATATTCCCGCCGCTTTTTAATAAATATAATATAATTTTAATAATAATTATTTTATTTTATTTATTTAGTTCTTTTTTTATTATATCTGCCCCTTTTTTAATTAAATATTATAGTATTTCCTTTATATATAAAATGTAGGTACGGAATATAAGCTACGCTATCGGTCCGAATACTATTTTTATTTATATAGGGTTTTATACGTATTAATTTTTAATATTTTAAAAAATTATTACTATATCGCCATTTAATAGTTTTTAAATAGCTACCGTATTTTATTTAATACTTATTATATTAATAGCTATAATTATTTAAGCGTACGTTTATAATTTAAAATCGTCCGATTAATTAAAAGTTCGAATAATTACTTTATATATAACCTTTAATAAAATAACTTTCAATATTGCTATAGCGTTTCGTATATGTTATAATAATATCGTTATAATTTTAACCCAGGTTATCGGCGGGCCGTTTTTCTTTTCGTTAACTAATTTATCTATAATTTCTTTTAGCTTTTTAACTTAGCCGACTATAATTAGCTTATTATCGTTATTATTTCGTACTATTTTTTCGCCGCTATAGCAATATTTAAATACTATAATAGCTATATGATAGGCTTTATTAATTTTACTTAAAGTAATAATATCTTTTAATTTCTTTTATAACTATTTATTAACCTTTTCCCTTAAAAAGGTTTCGATATCGCCCTTTTCTTTACTATTTGGGCGCTCGTTTTACGCTCCTTTATTTATATTAATATAGTAGCATAACTAGTTAAGACCAGCCCGCCTTTTATCTATTGCTATTAGTATTACCTCTTTATTAATACCGTTATAACTACCAAACTATAGTATTATTGCTAAGGCGTTACGGGGTTACTAAATTAATTATAGTTATCGGTTTGTGTTTTTAAGCGCTTATCGAATTCCAATGAGGCTATTAGTAAAATCGCGAAAGTTATTATTAATTAATTTTATTTATTATTTTTAATATTTTTTAATTCGCACTTTTAATATATTTTAACTAAATTAATTTATAATTTTTTATTATTACTTATAATATTATTACTTTTTAAACTAAAATAATTTAAAATAAATATAAATAAAATAAACTAACTTTTTAACTTTTTTTTCAGTAATAATAAAAATTAATAAAAGCTTAATAAATCATTAAGTCACTTATAAGTAACTAATTAAGTCACTTAAAAATAACTAATGACTTAAGTCATTTATTATAACCCTATAACTATATATTTATAATGTATATAGTTCATTTTTATTAATAAAAATTAGTTAATTATAAATTTATTTTATTGAGTATTTTTACCTTGTCTTAATTCGCATTTTTAATATATATTTTTTAATAAAACATTTAATTTTTATTTAATTAATATATATTTTAATTTATCTTTCACGCTAGAATTTAAATAATCATATATATATATATATTTATAATATAATTGTTTTATTTTTAATAATAATGGTTAATTAATTATTAATTTATTTTATTAAATGTTTTTACCTTTTTTTAATTTATACTTTAAATATAGTTTTATTAAATTAATTATTCTTTTATTTAATATTAGTTTTTTTTTACATTTTTTATATTAAAAATCATAAAAGTATATATATATTTTTAATTTACTTACTTTATATTTTCATCGGATATAATTAATAAAATACTAATACTTTTTATTTAATATTTTCATAACTTTAGTTATGTTTAGGCTTTTATATAAAAGGCAGGGCTTTAATATAAATACTATATGTGGATTTATAATAAAATAAGGAAAAAACCCATCTTATATTATAAAGCTTATATTAAATAAATTAATAAATTACCTTATAAGCACATAAGTTAGTTATTTATAACCTATTAACTTAGCTACCTATTATATACGGAGATTACCTAATTAGGTTAGGTGATTTAATAAGGGATCTACTATAGCTACTTTTTAATTCGCACTTTAAATATAGTTTTATTTTAATATTAAATATTTCCTTTAATACTATTAATTACGTCTAGGCTTTTATTATAAGAGGCAGGGCTTTAGTATGGGTATTATATATGAATTTATAATAAAATAGGGAAAAAACCTATTTTATATTATAGAGTTTATATTAAATAAGTGGGTTACCCCGTAGCACGTGGGTTAATTATTTATAACCTATTAACCTAACTACCTATTATATACGGAGATTACCTAGTTAGGTTAGGTGGCTTAATAAGGGATCCACCGTAACTTTATTTATTTTTTTATTTTATACGTTAAAATTTAAATTATTATATATATATATATATATATATTTATAACTCATTTTTCTTATTTTTATTAATACCGGCTATAAAATTATTAATTAATTTTATTATATTTTCTATATCGTTTTTTAATTCGCATTTTTAACGCATTTTTATTAAATAATTTATTGCTTTTTTATTATTATTTGAAATAAAATAAAATAAAATAAACATGAGTTAGTTATTAAATTAATTATTTATTTAATAAATAAATAAATAAACAAAATAAAAAAAGGTAAAAAGGTATAAAGTTTTAATAAATTATTAGTAGTTACGGTGGATCCCCTGTCAGGTCACCTGACCTGACTAGGTAATCTCCATACATACTAGGTAGCTAGGTTGGTGGGTTACGAATAACTAACCCACGTGCCCACGGGGCAACCCACCAACTTATTTAGTGTAAACTCCATAGTGCAAGATGGGTTTCTTCCCCATCTTATTATAAATTCACATATGGTACCCATACTGGAGCCCTGCCTCTTGTAATAAAAGCCCAGACGTAACTCCTTATAGCAGTTAGTTTATTAAAAAGGAATCTCTCCTTTTCAGTTATTAGTTTTAAAAATACGTCCCCATTAACTATACCTAACCACTTATATATGTGTATTATAATATATAACCGTTATATAATAATTTTATTATTATTATTTATCTTTTTTTTATTATAAAACCTATATATTAAAGTTTAATAAGCTGATTAAAGTAGGAAATAAAAATTAAAAACGTGGTTTATTAATTAATAATATGTAATAAATAATCTTAATAACGTTTACTTTAATTTAAAAAGCGTTAATATATATTTAAAACCCCGATTTTTCTTTTTAAAGCTATTAAACCTAGCTAACTAGCTGTTAATTCTAATTATTTAATAATTAAATATGATTAATAATTTTAATAAAGACATTTATAAGTTATATATACTCCGTATGGCTGGTTACTTCATGTGGTTATATGGCTAGTGTGTCGTATTATTTTTAAATACGAAGTACCTAGGCACTAGGAGGCGTCCCAGATGCTTCATGTATTCGACACTTGGACTTCACACAATTAAATGGTATTTATCCCGATCTATTACATACATAGTATCCGCCCTCGCTCCATGCTTACGAATAATATGGCGCGTTCATAAACCCCCTCGCCATTCCTTGGACACATTCCCGAATACAATGTACCACATTTGCCCACAAACTCAAAGAAACAGCTGAGTCCAAATCGGACCATCTGGCATCTGCCACCGTAAAGCAGTTGCCTCCCGCACCAGCTCATTCCACTGCCTGCGCCGGCGCGCCTCCAGAGTTCCCGCGAGCCAGGCGCGCAGCAGCCCACTGTGAATGGTCAGGACGTCCGCCATGGATCGTGGCAGTCCTGCGTCGCAGCAGAATCCACGGAAAGACGCCAGGATGTTGTTGAGGATTCCGTCGTTTTCCTCTTCCTGGCCCCCGTCGCCCCCGACCTGGTTTTCCTCTTGGTTGCGGGGACGCTGCTGGGCGCTGCCACGGCGCTGGGCACCGTCACGGCTCTGGGATCCCCGGTCGGCGCCCACAGACGAGGCGTTTCCACGTGCCGTCACGCCTCCTCGAACCGAGCTGACGGGAGTGGGTGAGGGTGACAGAGGGGGACGGGGCCGCTGTGCACAGTGATTATTCCAATGGTTTCCACCACAGTAGCGACAGGGACTAGGCGGAGACTGCATGCCGCCGGCCCTGGCGAGATTGTGGTTGCGGGCTCGGGTGGTCTTCCTCTATGGCCGAAAGTCAGCCTATCTGCAAACTAATAACTCACGGGTCTACTGACAGTTTCGCGCCGGCTCTGCCCAGAATTGGTACCACCGCCTCGACTGTTCCCCCGACGGTTGCCAGTTGCTCTCTGCCTGCCCCAACCACCTCGGCCGCCCTGGTTTCCCCGGCTGTTGTTGCCGTTAATCATTTGCGGACTGTTGATGATTATAGGCTGATGAAACGGCCCTGCCGGCAGGCCCCAGGATGACAACCCATAGGGGTCTTGATGGTGTGCCCCCTGGAGATTACCAAGCGCAGCGCTGCCGCCAGCTTCTGGAAGCCTGGGATCCATCGCATCAAGTCGAAAGGTTGATGTATCATCGATTGTCGCGTCTGTGATGGTCAGCAGAAGGAGAGGACAGAAAGAAAGAAGTTCGGTGTCAAAGTGAGATGGGTATCAGTAGAGTTCTGATATCTGCTCACCCGGTTCTTCCTGCCGATGCTCGTGGGGTACTGAGACATTTTGCTTCTGGAATGCCAGAGGGGGTTGCGTATATGCACGTACGTTGGTATGGTTTTGACGAAATTGTCTTAGATTATTACCTGCGAGCTTCTGCTGTTCCTGCATCTATCTGCAGCTTCAATACTCTATCTCAACTATCATTCCTTATCTATCTACAGCTTCAATACTCTATCTCAACCATCGTTCCGGTATATATCTGCAGCTTTGATACTCTATCTTAACTGTCGTTCCTATATCTATCTGCAGCATCAAAACTTTATCGCATATATGTATATATGTTGGTATATGCACGTATGCTGGTATATGCAAGTTTGTTGGTTTATATACGTTCGTTGGTATATGCATGTATGTTGGTATATGCAAGTTTCATTGGACTATACACGTTCGTTGGTATATGCACGTACGCTGGTATATGCACGTACATTGGTATGGTCTTGATGAAATGATGACGAAATTGTCTTTAGATTACGAAGGTTTGGGCCATCTGGATCATACAGTACATCCACCACAACTCAGCCACAGTGTAGCACAGTGTTAAAAGCGACTGTGGTTTAACCTTATCCAGATCCCGCAACATATCCCCGCCGAATCACCCCGCATGTAAGGACCCATTCTCCACGAGCTTTCAAGTGGAACGATGAGTCATCCCCGCTACCCCGCCGCATGACCCCGCATGTAAGGACCTACACATGAGCTAATAGAGCGAATACCAATAGCGCTGTTACCTAGGAGTGTTACTGTGGCTAATAGAGTGAGTTAGGTTCGATTCCTAACAGCGCTATTGGTATTTGCTTTATTAGCTTATTTCTAGGTATTTTCCGCGAGCTTTTAAGTGGAACCATGCGCTATTTAAGGAAGCTAGTACTATTAAGAGCATAATATAAAGAATTATGCGTTAAGTATTATTAAAAAATTTATATTTATTATATAACCGTTATAATATATAATATATTTATAATTATATAATAATATTAAATTTAAGTATTAATTAAATTTATTATAATAAGTATTTTTAAATTATTAATATATATATTTTATATTTTTTTAGTTTTTATTAATAATATATATATATATAATATTAAAATCTTTTTTAAATATTTATTTATTATTTTATGAATAGAAATATTAAAATTAAAAATTAATAAATTTAAAAAGACTTTTTTAATAAATTAATTAAATTTATTTATATAATTAAAATTCTTTTTTATAAAATTATAAAAAGTATCAAAAGGCTGAAATTATTTAAAAAGGTTAATGAATTTATTTTTTTATAATATATTAAATAAATAAAAAATTAATAAATCTTTAAAATATACCGTTTTAAAAATATATAATGAAAATATATAATGAAATTATTAAAATAAATAAGGTTTTTTATTTATAACTATTATTATATTTTAAACATTTTTTTTAAAAGTTTCTTTATTATAAAAATAATAATTACTTAATTACGTCGTTATATTAATAAATATTATTTTATAATTAATTAATTAATTTATTAAAGCATTATATTTAATAAGGTTTATTAGTTAAATTTCTAAAGTTATTATTTTATTATTTATATTAACTTTATAATATAGTAAAATTTATTACTTAAAATTATTAATAATTTAAGATTATTTTTATAATAATATAAAGTAGTTATTTAAAAAAAATTAAGCTTATTATAATAATAAAAATCTTATTTTATAATTATATAGTTAATTAGTTATTTTATTATATAAGTTTTTATAATAATTAATTAGTTTAAAAAAGTTAGTTTTTTTTAAATTATTAGTTTTAAATATATATCCCTATTAATTATACTTAATTACTTATATATTTATTATAATTTTAATAAGTCTTTTTATATTATTTATAATTATATTATTATTTACTACCGTTAGTTATATAAATAAAACGCTACCGGAAATAGTTTAAAATACCCCTTAAATCTTTATAAAACCCTCTAATTTTAACGGATTAAGCTTTTATAATAAAGGCTTTATTATAAATAAAAATACATATATAGTGATTATAATAAATAACCAACCTTTAACGGCGTTATTTAAAACTATAAACTTAAATAAAACATAGTATTTTATTTATTTATTTTAAAAACGTGATTAAACTAATAATAATTCAGAATTAAAGCCAGGATATAATATTAATTTAAATAAGTTTATGAAAATTTATACCTTAAGGTTTACGTATTATAAACGCGATAAATAATTAGCAGATTTTTACCGTATTTTTAATAACGCGTTTAAAAAAATACCGTGAACTATATTATTATATTAACTTTAAAATAAAAAAATAAATTTATAATATCGGCTTTTATAAAATTAACATATTTAATAAGTTAAAGTTAAAAACTTAGCGGAAGTTTTATAAATTAAAAGCTAGTTAATACTTTATTAAATACGCTAAAAACTTAAATAATTATTTTTAATTTAAAAAAACCAAAAATAATAAATATAAATTATAAATATATAGCGTTTATTATTATTATATAAAGCTATAATAGTTACGGCTATACGGTTTTAAAATTTAAAAATATTAAAGCTGAAACTTTTTACATTAATAATGCCGGTAAAACGTTATCTTTTTACAGCTTTTTTATTAACGTACTTTAATTTTTTATTATTAAACTATTATAGCTAATAAAAAATTTAAACGTATGATAAATAGTTCGAAATACTACTTTATTAATCCCGTTAATTAATAATACTTTTATAAATTAAAAAGGAAAGATTTACCTTATAAAATATATAATAATAAAACTCATTAAAAGTTAAAATGCTTTTAATAAAAGAAATAAAAAAGCTATATTTATAGCGTTTAACTTTTATTTATAATTATTTTAAAATCATTTTATTAATTAATTTAATATATTTATATTTATTTTAAACGTAAAATACCTTTATTTCGGTATTAATCCAGGGCTATTATATAGTAAAGTATTATATAATTAATAGTTTAAAAGATATATTCTTTATATTTTTACGGTATTATTTTAATAGGTAGCCGAAAATTAATAAATACGTATTATTTTAAAATAGTCTTTTTATTAATAATTCATAACTTATATAGTTAGTTATTAACATCATAATACCTGTAATATATAATTAATAATGTTAATTATTTTATAATATTAATAATATATTAATACCGCGCTATTATATATTCGGGTATGTCCCGGTATTATGTTATTATAAATTAACTAATATAATTAATTCGTTATTAATATAATAATAAGTTAATTTATCTCGTTAGTTTTTTATTAATATAATGAGGTTATTTTATTAGCCTTTTATTAAAATAATAATGGTTATTAAAGCTAATATATAATTTATTATATTAATTAAATCCCGTTTTATTTATATTTAATACGAGATATTTTTAAAATATTATTAAAAAAGCCTCGAAATTAATTACTTATTAAGTTTATTTAGTTAATTTATTTAAGTTAATTATTACCTTCATTAAAGCAAATAATAAAAGGTTATTATATTTAATTAACATTTTACCAGCTCGCTATAGCTTATTAAAATAAGCTTTAAATGAGGAATATATATATTATAAAAAGTTTAAATTAAATCCGTTATAAATAATAAATTTACCTTTATTAAAGCAGTTAATAAAAGGCTATTATATTTAATTAATATCTTATTAGCTCGCTATAGCTTATTAAAATAAGCTTTAATTAATAAATATATATAAATTATAAAGGGTTAAAATTAAATCCGTTATAAGTATTAAATAATATACGTTTTAAATAAAATTAAAGCCTTATATATTCGTATTTTAAGCAAATTATAGTTAACTTTTATCTGGGAAGTTATGTTTAAGCTTTCATTATAAAAGGCAGTATAATAGCACTTATTAACATGGTAGCGTAATTAAATAATAATTATTATTATAATAAAATAATAATAAAAAGGGAAAAAAGGTTTAAATAGCTATAATAATAAATATAAAATAAAACCTCTTTTTATTTTTTATTTTATTTAATCAGCTTATTTATACGTAATATATAGTTATAATAGTGAATAAAGTACGCTAAAAACCATTATTATAATACTACCCCTTTAAATCCACTTATTAATAGTTAACGTGGTTATAATAATAAATAAAATACGTTAAAACCCACTATTATAATAGGTAAGGCTTTAATATAAGTACTATATTTAAATTTATAATAAAATAAAAAAGAAACCTATTTTATATTATAAGGCTTATATTAAATAAATTAATAAGTTACCTTATAAGCACGTAAGTTAGTTATTTATAACTTATTAATTTAATTATTTATTATATATAAAGATTATTTAATTAAATTAAGTAACTTAATAAAGGATCCATTATAACTTAGGAAAAGGTATAATTATAACGGTAAAAATTTTACCTTATAGTTATATAATTAATTAATTAATTATTTATTATATAAATCTTTATAATAGTTAATTAATTTAGGGGAGGTGGTTTTTATCCTTAATTATTAATTTTAAATATACGTTTTTATTAATTATAATTAACTCTTAACTAAAAAAGATTTAAATATTTATAAAAATAATAAAAACCTTTATTTAAATTAAAATGCGGTTAATTTATAACCTTAATTCTACGCTAGTTAAAAATCCGACTATATAACTAATTATATAAATATTAATACTTTATTTATTAATTAAAAATATCGAACTTATTTAATTATAAATACTTTTTTATTTATTTATTATATAACTTAAATAATAGCGTTTATATAAATATAATAACCCCCCCCCCCCTTTTTTTTTTCGCGTTAATCGGCAATTAATTATATATATTTTAAAACCGAGTGCTTAAATAATAATCCCGTAATATAGTCGTAATGTTATAATCCGTAATTTATAAATTTAAAAACCTATAATTCGGTTTTTTTATATATTAATATTTAAAGAAAAAAGGTGTAAATAAAAATAATAAACGTAGGAATAGTAAACATAAAAAAACGAAATAACCTTTTTTTTCTTTATAAAAAAGGTACATTTCTATATAAATTAATAACGTGACGTATTTACGCTTTAATTTTTAACATATTAAGTTAAGAAAAATAGCGAGCCTTAAACGTTTAAACCTTTCTTAATTTAGCTTTATATTTTAAAGGTACCGGGCATTATATATATATTATAATACGTGTTTATTATATTTATAATTTACGATAATATCATTAAAAGCCGATTATTTATTATAATTATTATTAATTATATAATTCCTATTATAAAAGGGTTTTAATAAAAGAATAAATTAAAAATAATTTAAATTAATCCCGGTTTTATTTTATTAACGTAATTAATAAAAGTTAATATTAATATAATAAATAGTAATTTAATAATATAAATATAAATATTATATAGCTTTATTTAATTAATAAAACTATTATTTAATACCGTATATAAATCCTTTAGTTTTTTTTATTTTTTAAAAAGGAGGGATATTTAAAATCATTTTGTTTTATTTTATTATTATTATATTATACTTATTTATATAGTATTTTAGTTTTTAAAATGTTATTAACCTTAAGTAGTTTAAGGATTTTATAATACTTTTTAAATTACTTTAACTTTTAAGACTTTTTATTTTAATTGAAGTTTTAAAGCTATATAATAATAATTAATTAAAAAAACTATTAAAATTATAATAAAGGGTTATATATATAATTAACCGGTTAATTATATAAAATATAAAATTAAATAAGCTTATTTTTAAAAAAACTGGCTTAAAATATATTAAAAAAATATTTAATTCTTTTATATTTATAGGGCTATTATTTATTAATTTTTATATAATTATAAAGCGCTTATTTATTAAAACTATTTATTATAAATAATTATTATTTAAATAGTACTTTACTTTAAATAATAGTATTAAAATACCTCTTTATATATTTAGCTATTACTTTAAACCCTTTTTAAATTATATTTTAATATTAATTTAAAGCCTTATTTTTAACCTAAAGCCTTAATTACTTTAACTATTAACTTTAAGCCTTAAATTAACCCGTATTTTAATTAATTAATCTTAAACTTTAACCCGAACTATATAAACGGTACTTTTTTAAACTATCTATATATATATATTAAAAATACGGCAAAATACCTTATTAAGCAGGCGGTAAAAGGGTATATATGTTTTTATTATGTTTTTATATTACTATTTTAAGTGGGGTATTATTTAAATAGCAATTATCTTATTATAATTTATATAGTATTTAATTAATACTATAAAACCTATAGCGGATGTGTAATCCAGATAGCCCGGACCTTTATGTCTTTCTATATTTACCTGCAGCTTTAAGGCTCTATTTTAACCATTATTTCTATACCTACTGTGGTGGTACGGGTAAGTTTTCAGCTCTTAATAAGTACTCTGGCTAGATAAAAACCGGTCAGTGGCTTTGCTGGGGAGTTATGCGAGTTATGCTCATAATTTCGATATATCTTTACTGTAAAGACCCTGGGAGACGTTTTCACCTATTTAGTATGGTGGTCATACTAGCGGCCTCCACCAGTACATGTATATGGAGCGAAAATATTTGCTCGCAAGCACAGTGTCTACAGCTTCACGACGTTTCTGTATCTATCCGCAGCTTCACGACATCTGTCTGAACCATCGTTTCTGTATCTATCCGCAACTCCAAGACTTGCCTCAGCCATCGTTTGCTGTGGAATCAAATCGAAGTTATCAGCAACCAGTACCCTTTCATCATCTTATTAAACCTCTTCTTCCTCCCTTCACTGGTTGCCCTTTTACCTACCATCGGTCAATATGGAAACAGCCGGCCCCGGAGTCACCTGGCCAGTGATTTCGGGGCCGGCTGCCCCTTGTGAGATGATCTTTTCCCCGCCGCCCCCTCCCCTCCCCATACAGCTGCCAGCGGCTGTGTACGAGTAAGTCCTGACCATAGCTGCGAACGGCTGTTTCTGGCAATCTGTCAGCATCCATCTAACATTCTGCAACGTTTTGATATCCGATACTCCGTAAACTCCGCCAGCTGCGTGCGGCTGTTCCCTTCCAACGCTTTTCCTTGTCTTCGTATTTAGTGTAAGAATATTCTCCCACTCCAGACCTTGCTCATAGCTCCCTCTACCTGTATCCCATCGCTCATATATGATCTTTTCCCCCTCCTTGCGATACAGCATGAGGGAGCTATCCTAACCAGCTTCGGCCTCGAGTTGTGTGGCCCGTGCCCTGTTCCTCGAGCTCGATGGGTGCGTATGCACTATTCCAAGCCCGGGCCTGGGCAACAAAGGAACTTACCGCTTAATGTGCTTCCGGGTAGCTGCAGATACTCGACGTCGAGTTTCTCTTTATATAAGAGAATTAATTGTTATAATAGAACTTAGACAGTTAGTTAATGCGTTAATTTAATGTGCCGCTATAAGTTTATGCGCTATAAATGCACTATTTTATCCTTAATTTGCTTTATTACGGCACTATATTATAGGAGGTGCTGTAGCTTAGGTGTGCTATATAATGTATAACCTATAATGGGTGGGAAAAAAAACGTTTAATCCGGTTTTTAAAAGTTAAAAAATAAAATATTTACATATATTTACTTATTAAATATATTATATATATATATTATATTAAATTAAAAGTTTAAAAAAATTATTATAATTATTATAATTATTATTAACTATTTATATATTTATTTATATATAAATTTATTAATAAAATAACTTAAGTTTAATTATTGATATTATTTTTTATATAAAGATATTTTAATAATTTAGCGTTAAAAATAAATTAAACGTTTTTTCCCCACTTATTATAGCTTAGGAATTTTAAATGCGGCTTAAAATTTTATATCCTTTTTTAAAAGTGTAATAAAGTAGGGGTAATAAGGTTTATGCTTTTATAATACGCTTTAAAACCCATTTCGTATTAAAAAAATAAATAAACTAACGTATAATTTTATTAAAAATCCATATTAATAGTTTTTATAATATTACTATTATTAAGTTTATTTTTAACCCGTTAAAATACGGTATAATATAAGTTTTATACTTATTTATATTAATTTTATAATTAATTTTTTTTAAATTATATAGTTTTATAATAAAATAATTAATTAGTTATTTATTTATATATTATATAATTATAATAATAAAAAAATAAAACGTACTTTTTATTTTATAATATAAATAAAATTTATATAAAGTTAAAATATATTTATTAATTTATATTTAAAATTATAATTTAATAATTAAACTAATAACTATTAATTAATAATATAATTAGTATTTAAAAATTAGTTTTTATATTTTTAAAAGGGTAAAATTTCATAAATGTCTTTTTAAAAGGCTTCATTTATTAATATATAATATAAAATCCTAATATATTTAAACATTTTAACTTTTAAAATTAAAACGTATTACAGTAAATACGTATATATATAAGTTAAGGCTTAAGGATTTTTATAACGGTTATATATTATAATATATATATAAGTGGTTAGGTATAGTTAACGGGGATATATATTTTAAACTAATAATTAAAAAGGGGAAATTCCTCTTTAATGAACTAACTATTATAAAGGCTTATAATAGGTAATTAGCTAGCTAGCTGTATAAAGTAAAATAGGAAGCCTTACGGTTATAATTATACCCTTTCCCGGATAAAAATCGACCCTAATTCGCCTGGAATATAAGTATATATACCCCGATTTTATTTAAAGTATATACTATTTATTATTTATAGCGGATTTAAATCGAACCCTTTATAATATATACGCTTAATATTTAAGGCTTATTTTAATAAGCTATAATAAGCTAATAAGGTATTAATTA
Source organism: Xylariaceae sp. FL0662B (assembly GCA_022376535.1). NCBI lineage: Eukaryota > Fungi > Ascomycota > Sordariomycetes > Xylariales > Xylariaceae > Xylariaceae sp. FL0662B. The sequence continues at coordinate 20,865 of JAJJKD010000218.1, read as the reverse complement.
AATATAGCGGCCCTTTATTAACTGCCTTAATAAAAGTAATAATTAACTTAAATTAATTAATTAAATAGACTTAATTAACGGACTGGTTTCGAGGCTATATCGGTAATATTCCGAGGGTATTTTAAACTTAATATAGACTTAATTAAATTTAACTAGCTAATATAATAGGCCACTTATTAGGCCTAATAACCACCGTTATTAGTATTAAGTTAGCTAAATACCTAGCTTTATTATTAACTAACGGATTAGCTTTATTAGTTATTAAACGACTTTATTATATTAAGCGAGAAATAATAAACCTATTTACCTATATCGGTAACGGTTTATTAACGGACTAACGGATTAATTAACTAGCTATATTAGCTAACGGATTAACGGATAACGGGATAACTTTAAAGTATACCCGAATAAATAACGGGATAATATTAATACACTATTAATACTATATAAAATAACCGATATTATTAATAATATATTAAGGATATTATTATTTAAATAACTGGTTATATTAGTTATTAATAACGGATAACTATATTAATAATTAACTATTTAAAGCAATACGTATTTATTAATTATAAACTGTCTATTAAAAAAACCCCGTAAGAATAAAAACCAATAAAATATCCTTTATATTATTAATTATATAATAACCCCGGATTAATACCGGGATAAAGGCGATTTATTCCCGAAACTAATATAAATAACTACTATTAACAGATAAAGAAAAATTACGCTATTAATAATACCCCCTATAATTTATTAATTATTTTATAATTATTTTTTTCTTTTCGGGTACTTTAATTTTTAATAGGTTTCGCTACTATATATATAATACAGTATTATTTTACCCTTTTTATCCCTTTATATACTATTCGCTAATAGGGTTAATAAAATAGTATTTTAAATTATTTATAATGCGTTTAACCTTTTTATTAGCTATAGTGGTTTAAGGGATTAGGGTATATTAATAAAAAAGCTACGAAAAAATAACGTATCAGCCCTGTTATTAATATGAAAGGTTTTAGCCTTAGCGTTTTTAGGGGTATTTAAATTCTTTAAGCTTAGTTTTTAATATTTTATAGCTATAGCTATTATATTTTTATAAATACCGGGAAAAGTTAATAGTTATAATTTTAATTTATTTTATAATAATTCCGATACTTTTATAAAATAATAACAGGCGCTATATATTTATAATTTATACTTATTATTTTAATTTTTTAAGGATTAAAAGTAATTATTAAAATCTTTAAGGTATTAAGTAAAGCATTAATTAATTTATTTTAATAGTTTAATAATAACCGCTTTATAATAACCGGTATCCTTAATAAATATACTGGTTTATTATAAAAACGCCTTTTAATCGCCTTCGATTTATACTACCTTCATAAGGTTTTCGGTACGGAAATATTATATCTTTTTATCCTATAACGGACGGTATTAAAAGTCTATTTTCGATATTATTAGGTTAATATAATAACATAACTTTCGATACTTTTTTAAAGTATTATTAAAAGCCTTACGGAAGTTTACTAACTATTTATTTTTTTACCTATATATAAATTTTAAGGTAAAAATTCTAATAAACTTATTTAAATTAATGTCTTAATCCGGCTTTAAATCGGAGCCGTTTCGGTAATATTTCCGTAATAAAATAAAAAAAGTATTATTTATTTATAACTATAATTTATAATACCGATATTAAAAATCAGCCATTTATTATAACCGTTATATTTATATTTCTATTTATTAAATAGCTTTTATTATAAGGGCTTAAACAGTTATATAACCTGTAAAGGCTAACGGGTTTTATAAAAACTCGGGGGTATTTCGGACTACCTCCGGCAGCGTTTCGCCGACATAATTAACGGGAAATATAAACGTAAATATTAGGAATAATTAAAACTATAATATAACGATATAGCTATAGGTAACCCGGGGAAAGTTATTAAAATTATAACGGTTATATATTATAATATATATATAAATAGTTAGGCATAGTTAACGGGGATATATATTCCAGATTAATAATTAAAAAAGAGAGATTCCTTTTTAACGGACTGACTATTATAAGGGCTTATAACAAGTAACTGGCTAGCTAGCTATATAAGGTAAGGTGGGAAGCTTTACGGTTATAATTTTACTATATTACTAGTAAAATAATCAACTTAAGGAAAAAAAAGAAAAAAGGAGGAAATCCTTAAGCCTTTAAGTGGGATTTATAGAGTTTATAAGTGTGTATAGGTGGTTTATATATATACATAATTACACCTAATATAATAATACTAATAATACCTTAAGCTTAAATTACCACCGTAATAAAACGTTTAATTAAAATAGCTGATCCGCTTTTATAAATCGGCTATAAGCTTTTAAATTACGTAATATATATTATTTAAGAAAGCTTTTTAAAAAAATACTTTTAAAGTTACGGTAAATCCCCTATTAAATTATTTAATTTAATTAAATAATCTTTATATATAATAGGTAGTTAAATTAATAAATTATAAATAACTAACCTATATACCTATAAGGTAACTTATTAATTTATTTAATGTAAACTTTATAATATAAAATGGGTTTTTTCCCTATTTTATAATAAATTTATATATAATATTTATATTAAAGTCCTACCTTTTATAATAAAGGTCTGAACATAACTTTTAATATTTATTAATTATTTTTAAATTACTAATTAATTAATTCAGTTTTAATTAAAGCATTAATAAATTTATATTAATATTAATTAAAGCTTTAATTAACTTAAATTAATAAATTACTTAGTTAATAATTGAAAAATATTTAATAATTTATTAAAAATTTATACCTTTTTTTAATATTTTTTATTTTATATATTTATTATTTATTCGTAGTTTTATTAAGAAATTAATTAACTATATTATTAAATATATAATAGCTTAAAGGTTTATATATTTTATTTAATAAAATTAACGTTATATTTTTATAAATAATTATTTATAATTCATTAATTTTTTTTAATAAGTTAATTTAATTAAAGTTATAAAAAATAACTAAAAAGTAATTATTTAATTTAGGCTTAATTAAAATAATAACTTAATTGAATTAATTTTAATTAAAGGTATAGCTAATTAAAAACTAAATTAATTAATTTAATTAATGATTAATTTATAACTAATAACGTATTAAGCTTTTTTAATTTTTTAAGTTAATTTTTAATTTAATAAATAAGTTATTTGACAAAGTAATTAATTAGTTATTTATTTAATCTTTAATATTATTTATTTTATTACGCTATTTTCATTATAAATTAAATAAATATATAATTTATTAAATTTATTTTATTTTAGATTTTTAGCGATTTTAATTATTAAAATATTACCGTTTTTTTATGTATTATTTTTAAAACTTTCCAATTCGTACTTTTAATATATTTATATTAGAACATTTTATTATTTTTTCGACTAATATTAGGGTTATGATTTATAACTATAATTATTAGTTATTTTTTAAGTATTAATTAATCCATTTAGTTTTAAATCCTTAATTATAAAAATAACTAACTAATTTTATTTCAATTAAAACCTTTATTAATTAATAATTAAATTAATTAGTTTCGTTAATTAATAAAGGTAACTAATAACTAGTTAAGACTTTTTTTTTTAATAATAAAATAAAAAGTATTAATATTTTAATAACTATAAGCCTTAAAAATTCAAATTAAGTCAAATTAAATAGATTATATGCTTCTATAATTTTTAGTATAAAGATTAAAAACGAAGTGGTAATTTTAAAGGAGATGATAATTAATTAAGTGAAAGTATATTTAAAATACGAATTAAAACGAAATAAAATTATATAATAAAAAGTATTAATACTATATAAAATATAAGCGCTAGAAATATAAATTAAGCTAAATTAAATAGATTATATACTTTTATAATTTTTAACGTAAAAAGTAAATTTAAACAGGTAGTATTAAAGGAAATAATAATTTATTAAGTAAAAATATATTAAAAATGCGAATCAGAAAATTTTAAAACTAATTATTTAAAACATATAATAATATTATAACTAATATTTATATAAATAAACTAAATATACTATAAATATACTTATATAAATCTATAATTATTATAATAAAGCTTTTAATAAAATACGTTATAAATAAAGAGATATTAATTAATTTAATATTAATAAATATAAAAATATATTTATTAATTCATTAAATAAATAATTTATATTAAAAAGTGGGATTATATTAAAGTTTTAGCTAATTATTAGTTATTTTTTAATAATTAACTAAAACTAGATTAATTAATTTTAATTAAAAGACTAATTAATTAGTTTAATCTTAGTTAAAGCACTATTTAACTAATAATTAGCCCTATTAATTAATTAATTGCTACTTAATAACTAAATTATAACCTTAATATTTATTAAATTAGTTTATTTTAAATAATGAAAAAATTAATATTCACGTTTTATTAACTTATATAAAATTATATTGCTTTATAATTTTTTCTTTCAGTTATAATAATTATAGAAATTTTAAAAACGTATTAATTAAAATAAACTATAAATAGATATAAAATATAACTTATTTTATAAAATAGAAATAACTAGTATTCCTTTATTATAATAATTCGAATGATTTTAAATATTAACTAACTAATATATTTTAACTTTATATAAGTAAAATATATATCGTAAAATAAAAATACCTTTTTTTATTATAATAATTATATAGTTTATAAATAGGAATTTAATTAATTCTTTAATTATAAACCTATATAATTTCTTAAAAAATCATTACTTATAATTTAACGTAAAAAGGTGTAAATTTATATAATACCGTATTTTAATGGGTTAAAAATAAATTCAGTAATAGTAATACCGTAAAGGCTAATAAGTAATTTAAAATAATATTAAGAAATAAAAATAAACTAAAAATATAACGGATATATACCATAATATATATATAATAAATAGTTAAGTATAGTTAATAGGGACGTATATTTAAAACTAATAATTAAAAAAAACCACTTTTTAATGTTATAATAAATACGCATATATATAAGGTAGGGCTTAAGGATTTTACTGTAGTATTAATAAAATAATTAACTTAAGGAAAAAAAGAAAAAAGGAGGAAATCTTTAAACACCTATGTAACTATAGGGCTTTTCACCTTACTTTATACGGCTAGCTAGCTAGTTACCTATTATAAGCCCTTATAGCAGTCAGTTTATTAAAGAGGAATCTCTCTTTTTTAGTTATTAATCTGGAATATACGTCCCTATTAGCTATATTTAACCACTTATATGTGTATTACAGTGTATAACCGTTATAACCTAGGTGGGATTTATAAAGTTTATAAGTGTGTATAAGTGGTTTATATATATATATAATTACACCTAATATAATAATACCTTAAACTTAAACCACCACCGTAACACTTAAAAACTAATTAACTATTATAAAAGCTCATATAATATAAATAACTAGCTAATTAGCTATATAAAATAAGCTAAGTACTTTACCGTTATAATTATACGCTTTCCCGGATAGAAATTAACCTCGATTTATTAAAAATACGGGCTACTATTAAAACGTATCCTATATATATTAATAGTACTTATTACTTTACGGATTTAATTTAAACCTTTTATAATATATACGCTTATTATTTATAGCTTAGCTATTAATAAACTATAGCGAATTAATGAAATATTAACGCTAAATATAACGGCTTTTAATTAACTGTTTTAATAGAAATAATAATTAACTTAAATAAATTAATTAAATAAACTAATTAATAAACGATATAATTTTAAAACCGTTTCGGAAATATTCCGATAATATTTCGAACTTAATATTAATAAAATTCGATTTAATTAATATAATAAACCATTTTAATCCTAATAACTACCGCTATTAAAACTAAATTAACTTTATTAGCCGATAAACGGAATAACCTTATTACTTTAATAAATAATTAACGGGATAACTTTATTATATTAATAAAGAACTAATGAGATAAATAACTATTTATATTAACTATAAAATAACCTTATTATATAAAGTAAAAAATAATAAACTTACTTATTTATATAAATAACGGTTTATTAACGGATTAATTAATTAATTTCACTAGCCGATAAACGATAAAATAAATCCGGAATATACCTAAATAAATAACGGGATTATACCAATATATTATTAATACTATAAAACTAATACTATTAATAATATATTAAAATTACTATATATATAATTAACTATATTATTTATAAATTATTAATATTAATAATATAAAATAATATATATTTACTAGCTGTATTAATTATTTATTAAAAACCCCGTAAAAAATAAAAACTAATAGGATATCCATTAATATTATATAATAGCCCCGGATTAATACCGAAATATAAACGTATTACCTTTAATATAAGTATAAATAAATTATATTAACTAATAAGATAATTTTCACTCTTAATACCTTTATAAAATAAAAATATTAAAATGCTATAAATACAGCTCCTTTTATTTTCTTCATTTCAAATATTATAATTTTTACTATATTTTATTATTATATATTTTATAAAGTATTATTTTTCCTTTTTTATTTTTCATATACTATTTATTAATGGGGTTAATAAAGTAATATTTTAAACTATTAAAAAAATTATTTAAAAAATTACCTAAAATTCTTTTTAAATTACTTTAATAATAAAGGTTTAAAAAGTAATAATAAAAAATATTAAAAAATAACGTTTTATTAAACGGGGTATTAAAATCCCTTAAATTTAGTTTTTAATACCTTATAACTATAACTATTATACCTTTATAGGTACCTAAAAAAGTAAATAATTGTAATTTTAATTCATTTTATAATAGTTCTAATAGGTTTATAAAATAGTAATAAATATTATATATTTATAATTAATATTTATTATTATAATCTTTTAAGGATTTAAAGTAATTATTAAAGTCCTGAAAATATTAAAATGTCGGTATTATAAATTATATTAATAAATAAATAATACTTTATTTTTAATAGAATTTCTATTATAAAAGCTTAAATAACTATTTAGTTTATTAAAATCAAAGGGTTTTATAAAAATTCGGGGAGATTTTAAATTTTTTCCGGTAATATCCTACCGGTATAGCTAAAAGAAATTAATAATATAATAAATAATAAATAATAAATAATAAATAATAAATAATAAATAATAAATAATAAATAATAAATAATAAATAATAAATAATAAATAATAAATAATAAATAATAAATAATAAATAATAAATAATAAATAATAAATAATAAATAATAAATAATAAATAATAAATAATAAATAATAAATAATAAATAATAAATAATAAATAATAAATAATAAATAATAAATAATAAATAATAAATAATAAATAATAAATAATAAATAATAAATAATAAATAATAAATAATAAATAATAAATAATAAATAACAAATAATAAATAATAAATAATAAATAATAAATAATAAATAACAAATAATAAATAATAAATAATAAATAATAAATAATAAATAATAAATAATAAATAATAAATAATAAATAATAAATAATAAATAACAAATAATAAATAATAAATAACAAATAATATTATAATATAGCTATAAATAACCCGGAGAAAGTTATTAAAATTATAACGGATATATATTATAATATATATATAATAAATAGTTAAATATAGTTAATAAAGACGTATATTTAAAACTAATAATTAAGGGGAAAAACTACCCCTTAAAGATTAATGAATTACTATAAAGGCTTATATAATATAAATAAATAACTAGCTAACTATATAAAATGAAGTAAATGCCTTATTATTATAAAAAGGCAGTAATATTATAGGGCCTAATAAGCGATTTATTCATTAAAGCAATAATAAAGGACTATAAAGTTTTATAAATTTTTAATTTTTTAATTATAAAATTGATTTTTAATAATATATTTTATTTTAAATATAATAATATATTATTAATAAATTTTTAATCTTTTAATCTTTTAATTAATATTTTCTTTAATTATATTATTATAAAATCAGTTATATTTAGGCTTTTATTATAAGAGGTAGGGCTTTAATATAGGTATTATATGTGAATTTATAATAAAATAGGGAGGAAACCTATTTCTTATTATGGAGTTTATATTAAATAAGTTAATAGGTTGCCTTATAGGTATATAGGTTAGTTATTTATAACCTATTAATTTAACTATTCATTATATACGGAGATTATTTAATTAGGTTAGGTAACTTAATAAGGGATCTACCGTAACTACCTTTCCTTAAAAAAAGAGGCTTTTAAAAACGATATAGGGATCGAATTTAAAATCTTTATATAGGCGGACTATATATACGAGTGTTTTCTAATAAAAGGAGGGATTATTTCGGGTTTTTATATATATTGTTATACTACCGGGCCTTTATTTTAATAAATAATTATACGTATTTTTTTATATTTATTAATATAGAAGTATTTTTAATTATGATTTAAATATAATCCCGTATAATATATTTCTAACTGTTTATTTCTTTACGTATTATCGTTATAAACTTATTTATTAATTTAATATGGGTTTATTATTATTAAAATAGTTATTATTAAACGTATTATTAGCTATAGCTGTTTATTATACATTAAAGCGAAAAGATAATCCCGCTATATTAGGATTAACGTTATAATATACGGTTAGTTTATCGGTTATGTTTTTGAAATTTTTCGCGGGATATTATTTATTATCGGCATTTTATTTAACTTATTTAACTTTATATTAAAACTTATAATAATATAAACGGGAGGTAAGGATTTTTTTTATAATTTATTTTTTTTAAGTTCGGCTTAATTATTTCTCTGTTAAAGTTTTTTAATCGCCAATTTAAAAACGGGTTATTCGGGTATTTATATAGTTTATTAGCGTAATATAAATTAAATACCCTTTATTTCGGCAGGATTTTAAAATAATAAATATTATTATTTAATTTTTACTTTATTTTAAAATATTACTATATTTAGGGGAAATTTAATTTATTCGACGGTCGGTTGGTTTGCTATAATTGCTATTTTTTAATAATAAAAATTCGGTTATTTATATTAAAATCGGGTTCCCGATAATAGCGATTTATTTATCGGGCTATATATTTTTATATTTTCGTAATAATTTACTATATTATTTCGACATATTACTATATAATTTACGTTATATTTTAAGCCTCTTTATAAATAAAATTTTCTATTAATAATAGGTCGGAAAAATCGGTTATACGGGCGTTTTAATCGAAATAAATAAATATAAAAAGCTTATTTTAATTTTATATAAAGAGAAGCCCGTTAAGTTATAAGGTAATATTATTTATTATTTTTATTTAGTTAATTATTTTATAATATTTTAAAATAGCAAATTTTAATTTTATATTTAGGATTTTTAATAGTTTATTTATAAAATCGGAAATAAATTAAGGGCTATTATTATTAATAATTAAAATTAAAATGCCGAAAATTCGTATTAGCCCTATATAATATATTTATATTATATTATATGTGTTATGGTCCGTGCATATAGGTACGTACTTAACGTATAGGCTATAACTGCACACATAAATAGTCCTTTATTAGTTATAGATCTTTTCTTTTTTTTTTTCCTTTTTTCTTCACTTTGGTATTTTCACTTAATATATAGGAATTAGCAGCTAAGCCTCTAAGGACCCTTATACACCGTAATAATATGCGATTATTTTTCGGTTATAAATAACGATTTAAGCGCGTTTATTTAAACGGTTAATTATAATAAATATATTATCGTATTTTTTTTTATTTTATAGTATAGATTTAAAGTTTATAACTATATATTATTAAATCCGTTTAAATATTAATAACGGATAAAGATATTTTAGTATTTTATTATACAGTATTTTAGCGGGGCGGCATTTTATATAATTAAATATATATATATTTATATTATTAAAAAGGCCGGATTATTAATATTAAGCCGTTAAAAGTTTACGTATTTTATTTTTACCCAGATAAACTATAAATAGTCGGCTATATATTTTATAAAAAAGGTATATATATAGATTATTTTTTACGGAAACAATTAAATGGGATTTATATAAAATAAAGCCGTTAATATTTTATTATAACTTATTAAGGCTTATTTTAATGCGTTTGCGGAATATTTTTATATCGGGGTTTTTACGGTTTTATTATAATACCTTATTAATAAATACCGTTCCGGATAATTTTAAAAACGGAAAAGTGATATTATCGAAAATTAATATTTCCGAAAGCAAATCTATTATTAAGTAAAGTTTATTAATTCATAAAAATTATATTTTATCCGGGAAAACGAGTTTAAAAAGGGTTATATATTATTACATTAAAAGCTTTTTTTTATATATATAAAATAAGTTTTATTTACGTAAAATTATATCGGTAATAATATTATTTTATCCGGGCTTATATATAATGATAAAATTATATTTAGTAAATAATTTTATTTAGCCGGCTTATTTTAGATTTAAATATTATTTAATGCCGAAATATTTTAACGCCCGGTAATTAATAATAACTAAGAAAGGGTTAATTTAAAATCCGATTAATTTTAGCTACTATATTTAAAATATATATATAATTGCTAATATTTTTTTATTATAAATTCTATAGTTTAATTTAACGCTATATTATTTCGGAATAAAACGTATAAAGGTACTATTTTTTATTATTATTTAGCTAAAATGATATACTTATAAATATACCATTTGACGCGTTTATTTTTACTTTAATATCTTTATTATAGTTAAAATAAACTAGTAAGGATATATTAATAGGATCTTTTTTAAATATTTTAAAAGCGACCTCGTAATATTTATTTTAATTTTAAAGCGTACCCGGTTTAATTAATTAAAATAAAGGTTTAATTATACGTAGGGTTATAATTAATGACTTAAGTCATTAGTCATTTTTAAGTCACTAACTAATTAGGCTAGTCTTAGTTAAGGCACTGACTAATTTATACTAGTTTTAATTAAGGCCTTAACTAACTTAAGTCATTAGTAAGTTAATTAATTAGTGACTTAAAAATGACTAATGACTTGTTAAAACTTTATGCTTTTTTACCTTTTTTTTATTCATTTTTTAATTAACGGATTAAATGTCTAATTAAATAGTTAATTAATTAACCGTTTTATTATTAGCCGGTTATAATTCTTTTTAATTTATATATTAAGTATATATACTTATATTAAATTATTTAATATTTCTTTTAATATTAATTATTATTATTCACTTTTTACGCTATAAATTATAAAAGTACGCAATGTATTTAATTTAATTCGATTTATATTTTTAGCATTTATATTTATTATAATATTAATAGTTTTCGTTGTATTAATTTACAGCGTTCCAATTTGCACTTTAAGTACATTTTTACTAAATGGGGTATTATCTCCCCTAATATTAGCTGGTTGTTTTTACTTTTTACGCTAAAACATATAAAAGTATGCAATATATTTAATTCAACTCATTTTATATTTTTATCGCTTATAGCTAATAAAATATTAATCAATTTCGTTAAATAATTTCATCTCGTTCTAATTCGCACTTTAAGTATATTTCTATTTAATTAATTATTATCTCCTTTAATATTAGCTGTTACTTTTTACTTTTTTTATAAAAAATTATAAAAGTATGCAATCTATTTTATTCAGCTCACTTTATATTTTTAATAACTATTACTATCGAAATATTACGTTTTTTTATTTATTTCTTTTAAAGTTTTCTAATTCGCAAGTTTTAAAATAATTAAATAAAAATAACTAATATTCTAATAACGGTTATTAATTAAAATATAAAGTGAGCTTTATAAATATAAATACAGATTTATATATATTATGAATTAAAAGTTATAATTTAATAAGTTATATAACAGCCGTTTTAATTAAATTTATAATAATATAAAATAAAAAACGGGGAAATATATATATAGTTTATCCATTAAATAATTTTTTTATAAATTATTCCAAAAATAAATAAAAGTGGAGAAATCTTAGCAAGTTATTAGTCATTTTTAAGTAATTAACTAACTTATATAAGTTAATTTTAGTTAAAGTACTAATTAACTAGTACTAGTTTTAATTAAGGCACTAATTAACTTAAGTCAGTACTTTAAATAATTTAAGTCACTAATAAGTGACTTAATCACAACCCTGATTATACGGCTATATTCGGGAATAAATTTATAATAAAAGTTATAAAATCCTAAAAAGGACTATATTTTATATATTCGGCTTAATATAGCCTAATTTTCGACTATTTATACTTTAATAAGGTCGATATAAATACTGTTTATATTAATATTATATCCGAAAAACTTTATTTCGGTAATATAAAATTTATATTTCTTAAAGTCGGCTTATAGTTTAATATTATATAAGTGTTTAAATATTTTAATAATATAAATTCGGTATTTTTTAATAGATTTAAAAAAAATAAAGATATTATTAATATAAGTACTATAAAAGTTATTTAAATAATTAAATAATATATTATTTATATAGTATTAAAATATGGTTAGTCCGTTAATAAGGCTAAAAGGGAAAACCTTATATTTATATATATTATATTTAATATAGAAGGTTATAAGATTTTCGTTTTCGGGTTTTATTTAAATTTTATAAAATACCTAATATATATCGATTTTAATAAAAACCTATACTTTTAATATTTTAATTAATATTTCTTCGATAAATAGTAATAGATATTTATTTTTTATAAATACGTTTAGCTTATGGTAATTTATATAAAATCGGAGTTTTTTATTTTATTTAAATATAAATAATACCGGGGATATTTAAAACGTTACGTTAAAAACGATAAATCTTTTTTAAAAATTTTCAATAAAATATTTATAAATAGTTTCGACATTTTTAAAGGATATTTTATATAGCGGGCTATAATTTAAATTATTAAACGATTTGCCTTTTTTTTAATCGATTTTATAGTTTCCGGGCCGGTATAGGGAAAAGATATTAAAGTTAATTTTATTAAATATATAAAATAAGCCCCGATATTTTTCGGGTACTATTTTTTAGGCTTCTTATTTTAAGTCGTTATTTTTTTTATCGGGAAAGCCGTTAACGTTATACCTATTTTAAATTAATTAGTTGATTTTATATAAGTTAATAAAATAAATTTTAAAATCCCGGGTTACTTTAATACAGGTTTTAATTTTAAATACCGTTATATTTATTATAAAGCGGTATTTATATTATCCGATAGTATTCCGATATAGTTTATAAAGGCCCGCTATATTATGTTATTAGTTATTAACTTTAACTAGGAGTTTTTTATATTTACGTAATTTAATATCCGGGATTTCTTTTTTTTAATATTATTTTATATTACGTTATATTTTTTTCGTATTATAGCTTTTTAAGCTAGTTCAAATAATAGGGATAGGTTGGTATAATATTTATTTCGGCCGTTAAAATAAAATAGATATTTTTATTTTAAATATTAAATTAGCCGATTATTTTTTTAATTTTTTTACCCGATAATATATTTGTTTTATTCTTTTATTATTAAATCGTATTTTTTTTATTAATGTACTGCCGTTTATTTATTGCTTTTTATTTTTTTTATTACGTCTTTATAGTCGGCGTTTTTTTAATAATTATCGTTTTATAAAAAATTACCGGTATCGTTTATCGGTAGGTTATATTACGGGATATTATATTTTTACGGTAATTATTCTGGATATATAAGTTTTTTATAGCGATAGTTTATTAAAATATTATATATTTTGAACTATTTACGATTAAATATTAAATTATATACGGTATCGATAATTAAAAAAGTCTTTTTTTAAAAATATTCGGCCGTTAATATATAGGGTTATTTAAATTATATTGCGAATTTTTTATATACCTCGGTTATTATATTTATTAATATAAGCGGGGTTAAATCTTTTAATTATTTCGGCATTTAAATATTTTATAAGCTTTTATATAAAAGCTTTATTAATTATAAAGTATATATTTATTTCCGTATTATTTAATATATTATTTATAGTTAATAAAAGTTTATTTATTATTATAATATAATTAAATAGGATCTATTTTTTTCCTAAAAATAATTTTAAAAAATTACGGGATATATTCCCGTTTAATTATATTATATTAAATAATAATAAGGATTTTTTAGGATAGGAGTTTAATTTTTTAGGGTATTTAGTTTCCCTATTATTTATTAAAGTTTTTAGCTATTTTAAGCTTTTCGTTTTTTAGCTTTATTATTTTTTACCGGTAAATATATCTTTAGATTAAAGCCTTAATTCGAGCGTTTTTTTATACCGGGATTTTTTATTTAAAGTAAAGTTTATAGGGGTAGTTAGGCTTAATATATTCCTTTTAGTAATAGTTAAAGTAGCGTTTTAAAAGCTTTTTAATTTCCGAAAGCTTTAAGGGTAAATAGGTTTTTATTCCGAATAATATTAAAATAACGTTATCGGGGTGTTTTAATTTTATAAAATTGTTTTTTTTATTATTAGCTTTATTTTTCTTCGGGCTTTAGTCCGATTTCCCGTTTAGTTATTAGATAAATTTAATTTCGCCGTTTTATTTTTATTACGCTTTTTATTTATTTATATAAAAAAGGTAAGCGATGTATATATAATAATTAACGTATTTATTAAAGTTAAATTTAATATTTATAAATTAGGTTACGGTTTTTATTTATATATAATAAATAAGTTTAAAGTAAAATTCTGTTTTTTATTTATTACGGGTTAATATATATTTTTCCGTAAGTCGGATAAATATATTTTTAAAAATTTAATATTTTAATAGCGATATTATATAGAAATTTTTAAATTTAGCGCGGGCTTTTATAATATTATTAATATTATAATATTTTTTTTATAAATAGTCTATTAACGCTTTTAACGTTTTTAACCGATTAGGGTTTATTTATTAAAAGTACGGTTTTATTTTTTCGAAAACTATACTTTTAATATTAGATTTAATTATTATTATATAGGTTTATTTAATAGTAAAATAGTTTATATTAACTTTTAATTAGTTTCATTATTTTCGGTATTAAACTTTAAAAGTTAATATATTTTTATTTTTATTTTTATAGAAAATCGGAATATTTAATTTTATAGTTTTTTTAAAAGTATTATTAGTAGTTTTTTTCCCGATCCGTTATTCGATAAAAATAAGGTCGGAAATAGTTTAATTAAAATCCTATAATTTATTTTATAAAACTATTATTTTATTATTACGTTATATTAATATTTAGGAAAAAATATTTTCAACCTTTTTTTAATTTTCATTAATTAAATTATTTAAACGGATTAGGTAATTTTATTATTTTTATTTATTTCGTAAAACTATATATATTATAATAATTTATATTTTAATTATAAAAAATATAACGAGGCGTAATTTTACTTTTTTAAATAGCGTTTTTAAATAATTGCGGGCTATTTTTAAAAAAACTGTTTTAATAATTATACCGTTAATAATAAGAAAAGCGATTTGCCTTTTATCGGTAACTATTTTAAACGGGAAGGTAAAGCTTTTATTATTTTTTAGGAAATCGGCATTTTTTAATAAGCTTTATTAATTATTAAAGGTAAAAAAATCGGGGTTTATATCGCTATTATTACTATTTTTTATTATTACGGTTTACTTTTCGGGTTTAGGAAATTAAAAATTATTAACCGATTTAATAATATTAATTAAAAAAGTTTTAAAAATTCGAATAGTTTTATAGTTTTTAGGTATAAAGCCTATTTCCGTATTATCGATAGTAATTTATATTATTTTATATATAGCGTTATGCTTTTTAAGTTTTACCGGTATAATAAATACGGAATAAAAAGCTAATATATAAAGGTTATATGAATGTTCGGTTATATAAAGGTTTAGTTTAGGTTAAAATTAAGATCCTTTTAATTAATTAAATATCTTTTAGGGAATTTAAGCCTTTTTAAGTTGGTAAAAAATTTTACGATTTTATTATAGTTATATTTAGGTTTTTAATATAAGAGGTAAGGCTTTAATATAGGTATTATATATGAATTTATAATAAAATAGGGAGGAAACTCATTTTATATTATAAAGTTTATATTAAATAAGTTAGTAGGTTGCCTTATAGGTATATGGGTTAGTTATTTATAATTTATTAACCTAATTACCTATTATGTATAGAGATTACCTAATTAGGTCAGGTGACCTAATAAGGGATCCACCGTAATTAAATCTTTTAATTTTTTAAATCGTATTATTTTTAACTATATTATTATTAAATCCTTTAATTTTTTAGATTTAATTATTTTCAATTATATATTATATTATTATTAATCCTTAAATTCTTAAATTATAATAATTCTTTTTAAATGTATTATTCCATTAATAATTATAAAATAATTTAATTTTACCTTAATAAAAAACTAATACCGTACGCTTTTTAATTTTATTTATTTTAATAAGGTAGTATTTAATTGTTTTAATAACTATAGTATTAGCTAAAAGGACCTTTTCGATTTCTAATAATATTATTACTAAAAATCGTAATAAATTATAGCGGAAAATTTAATATTAATAGATTATAGCAGAATTTTAAAGAAAATAATAAAATTAAAAAGGGGAAGGTATTAATAGTTTTTAAATTGGTTATTTTAAGCTATTTATAAATGAGTTTTATTAGTTTTATTACTGTTTAAAAAAAGTTAAAAAGTTAGTTTATTTTATTTACGTTTTACTTTATGTTTTTTTTAATTTGAAAATTATTAATATTATGATTAATATTAAGGAAAAAATAAACTAATTTAATAAAAGTGCGTTTAAAATGCGAATTAAAAAACATTAAAAAATATAATAAAATTAATTAGTAATTTTATAATTAATATTTAAAAAATTGTTATTATTACGGAGGTGGTCCTAGCGTACCTTATTTACTGCTATAACCCTATAGTTATATATAAATAGCGATTAAATAAAATAAAAAGTAAGTGGAGGTTTTATTATACATATATAGCTATACACACTTAAATATCCTCCTTTTTTTTATCTTTATTATTTTCTTATAATTACAGTTATTACTTAGCCATTACCATATATTAATACTGTTATATAATAATAAAGATCTTTTATAGTTAAATAGTTAGTTATATTTAAGGCATTGTATTTAATAAGGTCTATTAGCTAGTTTTTTTGCGATTATTATTCTATCATCGCGTTAGCTTTATGAGGGAGCGATTTTATTACGTTAGCTTTTTAAGGCAGTGGTAATACTTTTATATTTGTCGGATTTATTATTTAAGTATATATAATAAGCCTTTAGGCGTATATATAGCCTACCGATAATATCTTTATAAATACTATCCTTTTTCGATTAGTATTCGATATATTTATTAATATACGTTCTAATAGTTAGGGTTATGATTATAACTAATAGTTATTCGTTAATTTTTAATAATTAACTAACTAAACTAGTATTAGTCAGTGAATTAATTAACTAACACTAGTATTAGTTAAGGCACTAATTAATTAACACTAGTATTAATTAAGGCACTAATTAACTAAAACCAATATTAGTTAAGCCACTAATTAACTAATAACTAACATTAGTTAATTAATTAGTTATTAAAAAAATACTAATAACTAACTAAGACTTTTATATTTTTAAAATAATATTGAAACTTATTTAGGTTAATTATAATGGATTTAATTTACTTTTATAATAATTATTTAATATTATAGTAATATATTTATTTATTTAAACTGTTTTAATATTAATTTTATTTATATTATTATATTGGAATTTAATATATAATATAATATTTAATATATATAATTAGTATATATATATATAATTATAGTAATTTTAATCTTAAAAAAATAATAAAATATATTATTCCTAATTAAACATTGAATAATTAAGTAAAAATACGTTAAAAGTGCGAATTAAAAAACGTTGAAAATAATAAACAAAAATTAATAATATTTCGATAACAATACTTGCGAAAAATATAACGTGACCTAAAATAAATAAGTTGCATACTTTTATAACTTTTAGCATAAAAATCAAAAAAACCCCAGCTAATATTAAAAGAAATAATAGTCCATTAAGTAAAAATATACTTAAAGTACGAATTAAAACGTAATAAAATAATTAAACGAAAATAACTAATTCTATAATAACTAAAAATACTAAAAATACCGATTTAATATACTTAAATAAAGTATATAATTATATAATTTATAACGTAAAAAGTAAAAAAAACCAGCTAATATTAGGAAAGATAATAATCCATTTAATAAATATATACTTAAAATACGAATTGGAACGGTATAAAATAATTAAATAGAAACTACTTAATATTTTAATAACTATTCGACCTAAAAATATAGGTCGAATTAAATTAAATAAATTACATACTTTTATAATTTTTGGCGCAAAAAACTAAAAAAACCAACTATTATTAAAGGAAATAATAATCTATTTAATAAAAGTATACTTAAAGTGCGAATTAAAACGCTATGAATTAATGAAATAAAAACTACTTATTATTTTAATAACTATAAGTAGTAAAAATATAAATCTAATATATTTAAATAGAGTATATAGTTATACGATTTATAACGTAAAAAATAAATAAAAAATAATCAATTTATTAAAAGTATGCTTAAAGTATAAATTGGAACGCTATAAATTAATTGGATAAAAACTATTTAATATTTTAATAACGATAAGCTTTAAAAATATTAATTTAATATAGTTAAATATAGTATATAATTATATAATTTATGACGTATAAAGTAAAAAAAACCAGCTAATATTAAAGAAAATAATAAATAATTAAGTAAAAATATACTAAAAATATAAATTAAAAATAATATAATTAAATAAAAATATAAAATAAACTTAATTAATATAAATATATACTTTTATATTTAATAAATTTAACGTTATGAATTAATAAATTATATAAAAGCGGTTTTAATTAAACATATAATATAAATGATTCTTTTTTAAAAGTAGGAAATTTTTCGCAAATTATTAGTATTTTTTTAATAACTAGCTAACTAATATTAATTAATACTAATTAAAACACTAACTAAGTAATACTAATATTAATTACGGCCTTAACTAATTAGTATTAGTATTAATTAAGGCCCTAATTAATTAGTATTAGTATTAGTTAAAGTATTAATTAACTAATAACTAACCCCACTAATTAATTTATAACCTTAAAAAATAGTAATTTTTAAATTAATCATTTTAATTTATTTATATATTAGTTTTATTACCTTTATTATTACTAAAAAAATAATAAAAAGTTAAAAAGTTAGTTTATTTTATTTGCTTTTATATTTAGTTATTTTACTTAAAAAATAATAATATTATAAATAATAATAAAAAAGAAATAAATCAATTTAGTTAAAATGTATTAAAAGTGCGAATTAAAAAACGTTGAAAATAATAAATATAATTAAGTAATGGCTTTTTTTACTTTTTACGCTAAATATTATAAGGGTATGTAACTAGGGTTATAATAAATAACTTAAGTTATTAGTTATAAATTAGTGACTGACTAATTAGTTTAGTTTTAGTTAGGGTAATGATTAATTAGTACTAGTTTTAGTTAAGGGTATAACTAATTAATAACTAAACTAGTTAGTTTAATTAATCATTAATTTATAACTAATGACTTATTAGGCCTTTTTAATTTTTGAATTAATTTTTAATGTAATTAATTCGTTAATTAATTCGTTATTTAATTCGTTATTTAATTCGTCATTTAATTAGTTAATTAATTAATTAGTTAATGGTTTTATTTATTTTTTAATAGTGTTTTAATTCGCATTTTAAGTATACTTTTACTTAATTAATTCTTATTCCCTTTAATATTAGCTGGTTTTTTTTACCCTTTACGTTAAAAATTATAAAAGTATATAATCTATTTAATTTAACTCGGTTTATATTTTTAGTACTAATAAATAGAGAGGGTAGATAAGCTGACCTATAGCTCCAAAAAAGAACTATTGAAACTCTATTAAAAAGGCCCGTGGTTAACGTTTACCTAACCGCTGGAAAGTTTAGTTAACTGCTGTCTTTAAGTACTAAGGATTATATGCGTTTTATACTTAAATTTTAGTACCTATTAAACACTTGCAACAAACCAGCCTACACTGCTATATTAATTTTTCTAATTTTTTCAGAAGTCTTATTTCGATTAATATACCTTATGCGACATTTACTTAACTTTCATTTTATAGGAAATAAGTATATAGTAAAATGGCTAAAATGCAACCGTAAGTATAATATACATCTGAACCAATAGTAATTATTAGTAAAGCTTTATTTTTTTACTTGCCGCGCTATCGATAGGCTTACCTAACTCGACCAGTAAGTTCAGTTTTTAAAGGCTTTTTAAGGCATCGGTGAAAATTCAGTGGTCGGCCGATAGGTGTGCACAGTTCAACTTAAGTGGCTCTTTTATAAACCCATAGGTCAAGTTATTTACCCTCTTTAATAAATATTATAATATTAGTCTTTTATATTTAATTAATTCAGAGCGTTTTAATTCGCACTTTAAATATACTTTTATTAAATTAGTTATTATCTCCTTTAATATAAGCTGGTTTTTTTTACTTTTTACGTAATAAAGTATAAACGTATACAATTTATTTAATTTACCTTAAATTATATTTTTATCACTTATAGTTATAAAAATATTAATAGTTTTCGTTAAATTAATTTTTAACCTTTTAATTCGCACTTTAAGCATATTTCTACTTAATAAGTTATTATTTCCTTTAATACTAACTGGTTTCTT
>JAJJKD010000217.1:0-52107 GCA_022376535.1 Xylariaceae sp. FL0662B | reverse complement strand
AAAACAAATCCGGTTTCAATTAGCTTATTAAATATAATAAATACGACCCGGCATTTATTAATAAACCTAATAAAAAACCTCCCGTTAAGCCGGCCGTTAAAAATTTTATAATTAACTATATAAATTTTATATATATTATATACTATTTATATTTTATAAATATATTATTTATTTTTAAAAAAAGCCTTAACGTATTAATAAAAAATTATAAATAGAACTAATTCGATTTTTTAATCCCTTTAATCGATAAAATACCCGATTTTTTTTATTTTAAATACTATTAAATCGTATTTATATATAAACTAAAAATAAATATATTTAAAAATAAAATCGAATATAATATCTTTTTATAGGATATATTAGATAGGCTATCGAAATTTAAATTAGCTATTAAAAAAAAAGCAATAATAAAAGATCGTTTCAACACCTTTAAAAAATCGTTCGGGTTTAGTTAGCGCTAATTAAATATAATAGTAACGTTTAAAAACCGGAAACGAAAGTTTATAGCTATATCCGCTTCGTTTAAAAATAGTAAAAGGATTAATAATTAAAGTAATACCGTTTATATACTCTATAGATTAATATATTAATAAATAGCAGACAATAAAGCTAAAAATGCCTATTTTAATAACTAATAGTAATATAGGAAAATCGGGTATAATAAAAAATAATTAGCAATTAATAATTATTATAAATACGTAATTTAATTTATATTTTTTTTTAGAATATATATCTAATCTTAATTTAAAAAGTATATATATTCGTTATTTAATAAGGTATATGCCGTAAATTAATTATTAAAAATAACGACTTTCCTATTTTAATAAAAATAACGACCTTCTTATCTTTATTAGATTTTTAGCTAAGTTAAACCGATAATATATCGAGCGTATTTTTTTAAAATTTCCGTAATAAATTTACCGAAAATAGCGGCTGTTTTTCGGAAAAATTAACGTTAGGTTTTATAGCTTTTTATCTAATATAAAGCATTTTTATATATTTCGTTTAAAGGTTTCCGGTTATATTATAAGTAATTAATTTAATAATTATATTTTATTTTATAAAAAAAAATAATATATTTATTAATGGTAAAAAATAATATAACTTTAAAACATTTAAATTAGTTAAAAAAGAAGTAGTATTTTTATAGCCTTTCGACCGATATTAATTTATTTATAGTATTAAACTATACCGTTTTTTTATTAATTAAATAATTAAAGAATTACCGGGGATTAAAGTTGCCGGATTTTTTTTTTATGGGATTAAGGGACTTTTTTTCCGTATAGTTAGGGGACTTTTTTTTTATAGGGTTAAGGGAAGTTTATAATTACGTTAAATTATAGCTATTTCTATTATTAATAGGCTTATAGGTATATTTATTATTCGAAAATATTACGTAACTATTATCGATTTTTTTTTTAATATATCGACGGGTTTTTTTATATTTATATAATTTATTTTTTATAAACCTATTATCCGGTAGCGATAGTTCCGGGATAAAAGTTCCGTTATTTTTTTATTATCGACTAATACTATTATTCGGCTTTAAATAGGAAAAAGAAAGCGTATAAATATTAGGTATAATTTTATTTATTAATAATACCTTTTATATAGTTTAAATAGCTATATTTTTATGCCTAAATTATCTAATTATTTACTATCTGAATTATTAATATTTAAAATAGGTATATTTTATAAAAATAGTTTTATTATTTTCTTTTAATTTATTTTATTAAATATTAATAGGTTTAAAATTAAAGGCGTATTTCGGAATATAATTAAGATTTTATCTATTTATAGCTACTTATAACGAGATTTTTTCGGCTTATTATTTTTTAAACGCGCGTAATAAATATTTATAAACGACGTAATAATTTTCTATTTTATAATTTCTTTTAATTTTTTTTTGACTTTTTTTTTATAGGAAAATTAAATACCTAATTTATATAGGTAACGATTAAATTTAAAACTTTTTATTTTTTTTCTCGATATATCGAACCTATATATTTAGTTTTATAATTTAATACCGTTTAGATTTTTTAAAATAAAGATTTTTTTCGGATAGGTATTTATTAATAGCGGTACCGCTTCAATACTTTATTATAGCGGGTTATTATATATAAATACGGGTATTTTATAATAGGATATATAGCTATATATCTAAATAATACGGCGGAATTTTAAAGATATAAATAGAATTTAGGTTTATTTATAAAAAGCAATAAAACTATATTAATAAACGGATCGTTTTATATATAAATAAAATCGGCTTTACCGGAATAATTTAAAATAAAAATAAAATCGATACGTTAGTTTTAATATATCTATTATAATATTCCCTAGTTTTATTTTTTTTTCCGATATTTATTATTTTAGCTAAAATATTAAATAACCTAGCTAATAATATTTAAGCTAGCGTTTTTTAATATTAATAGGGTTTATTTCTATATATAAGCTTAAATAATATATCCGATAAACGTTTAAATATAATTTATTTACTAAATTAGCTAATCCTATAGCTATAAATAGGTTAATAAATATATAAAATAAAATTATATAAACTAAAATTTAATACGAATATATTATAAAAAAATAGTTTTAAAATTTTTTAAATATAGCTAGTTTAATATAAAAAGCGCGTTATATTTTCCTTATTAAACTATTAATAATTAATTTATAAAGCGAACTAAAATATTTACCGATTTATAAAATAGCTATTTATAGGCTATAATATTACGGAACTTATAATATATTAATATAATTATTTTAAAATATAGGCCTATTTTTTTTCGCTAATAAATTAGGTTCCTATTTAGCCCGGCGATTTTTCCCATTAACGTATTTATATATTTTACGACGCTATATATTACCTTAAATTTAACTAAAGCGATTTCGGCTATAATAGGTTATTAAAATATAAACTAATAATTAAAAATATATATTATATACCCTATTATAAAAACGCTTTATATAAAATCTTCGAATTTAATATTTAGGCTTATTTTAAACCTTTTTAACTATATTAGTTTAATAAAATACGATATTTTATAATAAAATTAAAAAAAGTAAACTATAGTAATATTAAACTGTTTTAGGAAAAAATTTATATACTTTAACTTTTATTCGCGTTTAAAAACGGTATATATTAAAGTTTTATTAAACGTACGAACGGTATTTTTTATTAAATCCGTATTTATTATAACCGAAAACGATAATTAAATCGGTATATTTTAATTACCCTATTTAAATATATTTAATTCCTTTCCGGGACCCGACTTAAATTAAACGTATTTACCCGAAATATACTTTTATAAAAAAAATATTTAAATATTTTATATTAAAAGTATATAATTTTTAATTATTTTTAACTTAATATTTAAAAATGCCTAAAATAATTAATCCGGCACTATTCCGCCTTTTATAATATTTTATAAATGCTTTACGACTATATATAATTAATTATTTATATATAATAATAGGTATATTTCCGCTAGCAGCTTATAGTATTTTTTAAAATAAGAAATCGCTACTATTAAGTTATTTTTTTCTTTTAAAATATAGCCCAATTCGGGAACGGTTTATATAAAGTAAATATTTAAATATAAGCGGGCGTTATTAAAATAAAAATTCGGTACGCCGAATATTATAATAAAGGCGATAATATTAATATACTATTAAAAGAAAACGGGCTATTAAAAAAGGGTATATTATTAGAAAAAACTATAGTACTATTTGGCTTATTTCTTTATTTAAGGTTAGGGTTTTTTAAACGTAAAATTAGGTAAATAAGTTAAAAGTAAGGCATATATAACCCTTAAAGCAATAGGGGAAAGCTAGCCGAAAATAGACATTTATTTTTTTTCCTTTCGTTTTTCTCTTTCTTATTTTCTCTTTCGTTATTTTTTCTTTTATTATTCTTTTTATTATAGCCGCTTCGCTATTCTGCATATATTCTCTAAATCTGCCTATATAGGCTGCGGGTTTTAAGAAATGCTTATTTTTAATAGTGGTTAAGGTAAATACTATCGGTAAGGTATTCGATAGTTATTAATAAATAATATTAATAAATATTGCCGTTAGGAATTTCTGGGGGTATATATATATAGGAATAAACGGTACTTTTTTATAAAGGCTAAGGTAGCCGATAATTATATTCCGTTATTTATATAAAATACGAAAGTATACCGGTAAAGTTAATCGCTTAAAACTTTAGCTATATATATTAAAATATAATAATATATAAATAGCGTAGGAATATAGGTTATATATTAAATCAGATAGCTTATCGCTATTAATAGCTTAAAAAATACAGTACGATTTACGTATAAAATATATATATAAAAAGTAATATATATAATAAACTATATTTCGCTATTAAATAGAAAGCCCGATATATTAACAGTTAAATATTACGGAATACCGATAACTATATTACGTAATAATCGGTTTTTATACCTATAATAGCTAGTTTACGTTTACCGGTTACGTTTAAGAAGAATTTACTAGCTGTTTTAGCTACCCCGGTAAACCTTAAATTTAATAATACCTAACCGTAATCGTATTCTTATATTATAAGAATTAATAAATTACCTATAAACTATTAATATTTTAGACTATTAATAAATAAATAGTTTAAAGGGCCGATTTATTATTATTTAAGCTATTTTAAATATTATATATTAATAATAAAAGGTAATAAAAGGCGCTATTTAAAGTAATATAATATTAAGTCAGCTACCCCTAGTTCTTTTTCCATCTTTATAAATTAAATTGGCGTAAAAACAGCCTACTTAATATAAAAAAACACGTTATATAAGATAACGTATAAAAAAAAGAGCGATAAGAAATCGTTATTTATTATAGCAGCCGCTTTTATTTTAATAAATTATCTTTAGTTATTATTTATTTTATTATATAATAAAATAAGCTTTAAGTATTCTATAACGCTTTATAGTACCCTTTTATTTATTTAGATAATTAAAAATTAAATAAACGTAGTCTTAATACCGAAAGGTATATATAATTTCCTTAAATACGCTTTTACTTTAAACCGCACTAAATAATGCTTTTTTAAGCCCTTACTAAAATTAAGGTAATTCCTATAAAATAAAGGTATACGTAAATTAATTAAATTGCCTTAATAATACCGGATACTATAGTATTCCGGACTACTTTAAATATATCTGGCTCATTATTAAGGTTCTCTTTTTATTTTAACGGTTTTACGCCTTTCTTTAACTATAATAAATAAAGGGTAATATATAAACCTAATAAATTTACTTTAACTTTAACGATTTAAAATAATTAATATTAAAAAAACCCTAATAAGCTATAGTACTATTTAATAAGGTCGAATTTTACGCAAAAGGGCCGTTTTTTATTATATTTAAATAGCAACTTAATATTTAGCTATATATATAAATCGGTAGCGTTTTAAGGTATATAAATATTAAAAAGGACTACCTATTATATTAAGGCTTACTGCGTTCGGTTATTATATTAACGCTAAATAACGTTCGATTTACTATACATTATTTAAGTATACTATTTAAACCACGCGTTTATAGGTTATTTTTAAAACTAAATAGTTTATTATATATTATAAGCGTTACGGCTACTATAAATAACGACCTATAGTTATTATAATTTCGTAAATACTATTTTTATTGCCTGTTTACGTTTCGTTATTTCTTTTAATAACCTGGTTAACGATATATAATTTATGCATCTTAAAAGGTAGCACGAAATTGGAAAATTAAAAGGAGAAAGGGATTAAATAACTAAATTAATAAAGATAACATATAACTATATTGCAGTAAATTATCTTATAATAATATATTGCGCTTTTCTTAATTTAGCCACCTAGGTGAGATATAGCGGGTTATTATAAGATAATCTACTGTGATGGCATTTATTTATAATCGCTGTGCTTAAGTAGCTAAGGTCCTGACTATTAGCGCGGAGTTAATATAACTCCGATAGATTAATAAAAGGAGTAATTTTACGTGTATAATTGTATATATAACTTTAAATATATATATTTAATTAATTAATAAATATTCGTATTATATACGCAATTATATATATAAATTAGTTACCCGGATTAATTTATATATATAGATTTATATACTTAATAAGCCGGTTATTTAGCAGTTTTAATAGCTTTATCCTAATTTATAATATTTATATTAAAAAATAATGGTATAAGGATTATTTTCCGATAAGCCTTTATGGTTTAATGGTATAATTAAAACTAATAGGTTTTAAATATAGGTTTAATTCCCGTTTTAAGCGTTGTTTAATATGAAAACTTAATAAATAATTTATTAAATTTTCATATTAATATTTTACTATAGCTTTTTATTTATAGTTTTCTTAATTTTCTTAGCCTTTTTTCTCTTTTTAAATATAATAGCTATTATATATTTATGTTAAGTTATTAGGACTACTCCCTATTAAGTATACTAATCCTATTAGGTTAATTAGGTTAGTTAAGTATATGCGATAAAATCGCATAGACCTTTTATTAGGTTATATCGTTTAGCTACCTAGCTTTTATAAAATGCCTTACGGATTTAGTATATGCTAAAAAGGCTAAAACCGAGAAATATAGGCATTTCTTAGGGTATAATCGGCCGTGACTTATTAACTAGCAGATGGTAATTATTATATAAAGTATCTACGGCTAATCCCTATATAACTTATATATAAAATAACCCTAATAGTACTAGATTTAAATGCTCTACAGCTTATTTAGTGGTTTAGTATATAGTAAATACCTGTAGGTACGTACTATTTTAGGTAATTTAACTGCTTATATTCTAGCTATTTATTAGCTATTATTAGCTATTAGGCCTTAAAACGTTTAAAACCGAGGTTTTTTTAATTCGCATACGTTTTTACCGCCTTTTAAAACGGGAATATTGCTGCGCTATAATTATTAAATTCAGAAATCTATAAAGGCACTTATAATTACCTCACCATTATCCTTATAACTCATAATCTAAATTACCTCTTCATTACCCTATACTTTATAATATAAATCTAATAAATGTTTAAACTACCTAGGTATAACGTTACTAATACCTTTTATCGTTAATTAACTCTCCGAATTACTATTTATAACTGAGTATTCATTTTATTTAACTTTTTTAATTAATTATTAAAGCTATTTAAAAACCAGGAATCCTATTAATTATTACGAAAAAACCTTTACTAATTATACCTATTTAACGGTTACATTATTATTAGCTTATACTATCCTTTTTTAATAACGCCTATTATATTCTTTTTTAATTAATCATTATAACTATCTAAATAGCTACTCGCGATTAAATATTTATTTTATTTAACTCTTTCAATTAATTATTAAAGCTATTTAGAAATTAGGAATTTTACCAATTACCGTAAGGAAACCTCGGCTAGCACCACTAATTATACCTATTCATTAACGGTCGCACTACTATTATTTTATACCATTCTTTTCTAATAACGCCTACCTCCTCTACTAATTATACCTATTTATTAACGATCGTATTATTACTATTTTATACTATTCTTTTCTAATAACGCCTACTACTACTAATTATACCTATTTATTAACAGTTATACTATTATTATTATATATTATTCTTTTTTAATAACGCCTACTATATCTAAAATATATAAACTATATTTCTTTTATTAAATATTATTAACCTTATTAAAATAAATAAACTAACTAATTTATAACGCCTTTCGTTACTTTAATATACCCGAAAATTAAATCCCTATTAACCTATTTTATATAATTACCCTATTATTATTTACCGAATAAAAAGCTATAATACGGACTATATTCGGAAAACTAAAAGTTAAAGCTACTTAAAATAAAACGGAATTAAAATCTCTAAAGCTATATCTATAAATTAATAATATTAATATATACTTTATTATAATAAATAATAAATTAGCCGTAAATTAAGGAACTTTAACCGATACTATTTCGAAATTTAACCGAATTATTATCTATTATAAAATATATAATATTTAAATCGTAATAAAATAAACTAAAGGCAATTATTCTATTTTTTATATTCCTTTAAAAAATAAAAAAACTATTAAAAATATTCGGGCTAATAATATATATAATAATATTACTATAAATCTTATAAAAATTATAAAAGCTATCCGACTTAATATAAGCTTTAAATATAAAATAATCTATTATCGTATTATAAAATAGCTAATTAAAAACGCCGTATCGGCTTAATTATTTATAAATACCGTCTATAACGGGGCTCTTAACAATGCAATATCTTAAAAATACATTATCCGATAAGCTATAGTTACGCTAAAGGCCATCTTTCGTAACAATTACAAATACTAAAGGCATAGACTTAAAATAGTTAGTTAAATGCGATATACTACGCTTTACGGAAAATGGATTAGGTAGTTTAAATAAATGGAATTAAACCTTCGTATATAATCGTAGCAATTCTTTTTAACTAGCACTAAATCTGAGCGCCATTAAAGACATCTGAGACACCCCGATACCTAAATGGGAAATCGTCGACTCCGAGAGTTGGGATGCTCCCCAGAATGGGGAGTAGGACCATGTCTTGGAATACTAATACTAAGCATGCTATTGGAGGTCCTTGTCGATCGGTCTCCTAGATGGGATTCGGCTGGCGGTGCCGATGATTACTCGACCTTTCAAGCACTCCAAGGATCTCATAAATCCAGCTCGAGTACAGTTCTAAGATGCATGCCGTCTGCTTGGCTCGATCGTAGAAACGACTGTATATAATTATCCTTGTAAGATCTATCCTTATGTCTCTGGATTTCCAAACCGGAAGTAAAGCTCGTGACGCTGGTGGCATTGTCAACGAACTTCCTATATCACATTAATACATTTTCTTTGATTAGTAGATAAGCGGTTAGTAGATGGGCGAACCAGAGGAACAACCCTCCCCCCGGAGAACTAGAGACGAGGCCGAGCGGGACCCTCGGTTTCAAGTCTAGGATTCGCTAATTATCCCGGGACCTCCTTCGCTTTGCAGTATATATTCGGCGGCCAAGATCCCGGAACGGAAGCTCCCGCTTTAGGGGAGACATCCGAGACTCTGAGCACTTAGCGTGTATTCGGGATGGCTCCAGGATATAACCGATCCATCGGCGTCTGCCGTCCTAGGAGGTAAGAAATTATCGGGAGAGGCGGCTAGTTTTTTATTAGGCTTTAAGCATTCAGGACAGTCAAGGCCGTGAATACGGCCGGTGTTGTGCATGATATTCGGAGAATTCTTGATGCATGCAAGCATACTACTCCATTTACTTGCGACGTGGCTCCGGATAGACTTGAAGTCCGCCGTAATGCTGACAGCATATAAGAGTTCGGTACAGAGGTGTGCGAGGGCATGGCATGATGTCAGGTATGCAGTAGGACTAATTCGACTTGAAAGTGTTCGTGACGGTATGGCTCCCGTAGGCAATAAGAAACAAGTTAGTTGGGCCTTCCTCAGGGCTTCTGAAGAGTTGATGCTTGGCATCACCTTTCCACTAACTAGTTGATTGTCATTCATCCCCTGGAACGGTATTAGCACGTAAAGCTCACGCATCATTCCTTGTTTTGGACACGAAGCATTACACTTGATGCCTTCTCATAGAAGGGCAAGAGGCTTCTTCAGATACTAGTGATAGTTCCTACATTGCCCGTTGGTGATATCACAGATACCATAGCTTTGCCCTTTTCTGCCATGTCATAAGAAGTTGGACCCTCCTGGGCTTGCCGCCGCGCTCCGTCTGTTTATCAAATCTTTCGTCACGATGTATAAGTGTTGCAGTGGCGATAGAAAATGTACTCGCAAATAGTTACCACAAGAGCATGCACTAATATCAGCAAAGATAGCCCTGATATCGGGTCGAGCCGGTTGCCTTAACATTCTAGTAGAAGCATCATAGCACTCTACCTACTCTTCTTGTCCCTTCGTACTGCTGCCCGTCGCCGCTCTGAAAAGGCTGGAGTGAGATTAGTGAGTCCCATCGTAGCCAAATCCTTCATATCCGCTCTCTCTCCTCAGGTGCTAGGCCGGCATCTGTGTGAAGGCGTTTCTACCCTGGAATAGATGAGGAAAAGGCACCGGTCCCGGTTTAAGTTGAACTAGTTCGGTTCTGTTTGGCGTCCGAGGAAACCTCTTGTGTATTAAGCTCCGAAGCGATGTAACTGCTTTAGAGGATGAGGTTGGGAGTCAATCTGAACTCGTCATCGTGTTTATCAAGGCTAGGACGGCATAGATACCCACTTCTGCACCTAGAATCAGTATCTACGCTTTCTGCATAGTTGGTGAGAAATCAGGAGATCTAGAACCTCTTCAGAGGCCTTCAACTCCCATATACGTATATCCTAACGATGAAGTCTCGCTCGCGGCAAGGGATAGAAGGAGTCGTGAATGACTCAAGATGCTACTTACTTTTTTCCCAAATTGGAAATTTTTCAGCCAAAATTTTCATTCGTCTGACCGTCACGTACGGCCTCCAATTCGTGAAGTCCCGAATGCCGAAGCATTGCGACGCTTCGGAGAGGGACTTGGATCTTCGTACGACTATTAACCTGAGGTTTCTCTGGCTAGCCTGTTTTTATCATGTACTAGCATTAAGTTTGGACATCGCTCGTCGATCAGAGCCGTTTTTGTCCAACTAATGACTAGATAGTCGCAAACCTGAACACATGATTCGCGTCCTTTGCAAATCCGAGCTTGTATTGATTATGTCTGCCAGACTACCGAACACACCAACTGGACGGGTGGTATGTTGGCAAGATCAAAGCATATATGCGCTGTTGCGAAGGCGAGGATGTCCCAGGCTGCCAGGTCGAACCTGTACCTGCTGCGCTGCAATCTTCGCGATATTGTTCAATGGCTTTATCTGAGCAGCGGCTCGGGCTAGTGGCTCGGCACCCAGGTTTGGGCATTCGTTTCGCGCCACGGAATGATTGGAAAGTGTTTCCTGTAAATCATAATATTGCGGCCGTGGCTAGATTTTGAGGAAAAGACAGGGAGGAATCGGCAGCGCTTATCTGAGGCATTAGATAGTTAGACCATGAAAAAATTATATTGATAAAACTAGCCTTTCGAAGTGACGGCATTAGGAGCTGCAATCTGTGAAATGAAACTGCCTCTAGGAGATTTATGTTCGCTATGGCGGGTTTGATTTCAAGATTGTCAAGCTATCGGTATAGATTAAGACGCAGAATGTGTGTTATCCAAGTTGTTGAATGGATGGACTGATGTTGAAGGAGACTAGGGCCTACCACGCAACTAGTAGCATGCTAATTTGACTCCAAGTTTGAGACCTGTTAATAGTTCAGACCCCAGGACAGGTAGGAATTAGAGATGACTTCCAGAAATGCGGAACTCGACTTCTTGCTCGGGCACAGGGCCGTTCGGTTTCTGTATCATGGATGCCAAATTTATAGTCAACAACTTGGCCATCGTAAGTTCGGTGCCAACTTTAGAGAAGGCTTAGGACGGCTCGTCAATATTTCGCTTCGAGAATAATCTCCTCAGTGATCCACTAGGCCCGTTGGGAGACTTCGGCCTCAAGGTATTTTCCGTGGGCATCTTTCCAGCAACCTGAGACGGATGTGGAGGCGGCGGAACAGCGCTCAGGTTCTCCGGCACAGGAAGAGGCTTCTCGACTTTCCTGCGGCTCGGAACCGACTCCATAGGCGGCACTGCGAGGCCGGCAAATTCCGGCAACCGAAACTCAAACCCATTCTCGACGACGGTCGGCTGGCCTTGCTGCGATCGTTCAGGCTCCTTGCCAATAGTTTTGTCGCTAGCAAATTCTTCCTCGTCCTTTTCTTCGGGTTCGGGAACGGCCCTCTCCTCATCGCCGCAGACCACAATGTACCATCGAATACTCTCGTATCTTTGAAGTTGGTCGCGAAGCTTCTCAAGCCAGCCCGCCTTCTTGTTGCCAAATGTGTTCACTTTGCGCCCCGTCTCGTCACTTGGGCCGCTCATGGGTTTATCTCGCTCCGTCTTCATCTGCGCTTCGTAGCCGCTGATTTCGGCTGCGATTGAGACCGAGGTGTCCACGCGCACCACGTAGTCCGCGACATATGCCCATGGAGCGCTAACCACGGACATATTTGAAGGATCGAACTCTTCTAGAAATTTCACAACTGACCAATCGTTAAACAGCACTTCCTTGTCGGGCGTGGGCGTCAGGGGCGGCGGTGGGGGTGGGCGTGACGGCAAAGGGGGTGTCTCGTCACGCTTCCCTGTCTTCGGTCTCCTGCCCAACGATTTGCTCCGCTTGCGCGATAGACTCCTACTCTTGCTCTTCTTATTATTATTATTATCATCATTCCGGCCCCGCTGATCCTCGTTAACATGGCTATCGTACGAATCGTGTGAGTAACTCAAGGAATTGTTCGTCAAGGAACGCTTGTGGTCGGGATAGGCCGACAGACTTTCCTTACGCGTCGGCGGGACGCATGGCGGCAGAAAGTCGAATAGCTCGTAGAACTGTTCAAGAAGCGCGACGGAACTCTCCGGCGCGACAATCCACGCTGGGGCGGCATCGTCGACGTTCTGCAGAATGACGAAATAGCATATGCTTCGTCGGTGCCAGCGGAAGCCGTGGCATAGGTAAGTCGGCATTATGTAGTTGAAGGAGCGAGAAGCAGCTATAAGTAGCTAGTGTAGATTGGCGACAGAAATCTGATTGTGGCTAAGATTGGCTACCCTGGAACCAGGACCTTGCGGGGAACCGGGGGGGGGGGGGGGGGGGGGGGGGATTCTGACTTTCAACACTCCGCCATGTCAAATTCCAGAATCGTACACTTGTTGAACCATTAATAATTATGATACCGTAGTTAGCGACATTCAAGATTGCCTCAATTAGGTTTCAGATCCCAGAATAGATATAGGCATGGATGTAAAATCCGGTTGGTACCGAGATGGAGCCAGCAGTCAAGCTGCCGCTTAGATCATAAGCCGTTACAACAGGATAATAGCCTGCCGGCCGCAGCGTTTGGCTGATTTCAATGAGTTGCCTATATACCGATGCAGAGTAAAGCGAACCGTGCGGAAGCAAACGACAGAGCTCTCGGGGATGCTATCTTTATTAATCTCCTACTAATACTGTACTTAGGTTGAGGTTGAAAAAGTCAGCGGCTATCATAGACTAGGTCAGACTAGCATCACCGGGCACGTCATAATTAGCTTACCTCGGTGAGGAATGCCTTGTGTACTCATGTAACTCATCGTTTCTCATCAAATGACCCTCTAAGAGTATGGTATCTTGAAATCGATACCCATTTACGTATCTAGTTAATATGAGCAAAGATTTACGCTACCGGGGGCTGCCTCGGTTCGGGAAGATCTGGGTAAATTTATAGAGACCTCTGTCAACCATTAATGTCATATATTGTACATTCCAGCAGCCTGGTTATATATGTATCATTATAACTGATACGAGTCAACCTGGGTGATTCTTGCAATCGTTTTTTGGTGCAAGTGACCTGGACTGTCATCTATTTGGAGGGCTTGTCAATAGGAACTCTACCCCCTACGTACCCCTAACCTGAACCCAGAAAAAGGGAAAAAAAATTAAAAAAAAATTTTCTTAAAAATCTCGATGAATGCTACACTGTTCCCATATTCAATCGTTCAGGAACACTAATAAGATCTCATGTCTCGCTTCGGCCTTGTAAGTGAGTGAAATAAACAGCACCTATTATTAGACGGGTTGGGCACATATATAGGTAAAGAGCCGCCTCTTACGGGGCATCATTTCCGACGATTAATGATGAAACATCACCTCTTCCTGAGCTCCATAGCATGTTCGATGTAGGGATGAACTTTAGGTCGTTGTCTATTCATATAGTCTATTAGTGTGAAGAGTATGAGTGTATACCATGGCATGGTGGAACCGCTGCCTTTGCGATCTTTCTGATCGGACGTGACTTTGGCAACTCTATGGCAACAAGAAGAGCAATACCCTCAGATAAATGTTCTGCACGGTAAGTAATAAAGAAAATGTAGTACTTTAAGTTGGCCTCAGCTGGCTGACGGGTGATCATGGTAAGTCCAAGCCCTAAGTCCAACATTCTCAGGAAGAACTTAGTTAGAACAACACACATTGTCTAAGCATATATGGGATAAATTCATCACAATATTTCGCATGAGTTGGTTTCCATTCTAGGCAATTTCATTGGCAGCTACCCGCTGCTATGTATATACGAGGCAAGATAAGGCCGGAATGACATATCACTCGAAGTTAATAGCAATACCCTTTTACGTACTAGAGATTTTATATCCATCGAACATCCATAGTGAATCATTAGAGTGAATCAAGCTGTACGCGTAGACATTCATAATCCAGCAGGACCATGGTGATTCGAAGTTTCGAAGTTCCTCAGGTTACTTCGAGTTCTCTAAACAATGAAAGACTTCGCAGAGGTCAGTCTATAGCGAGAAGACATACCCAAGGCCAACACATAAGCTCAAAATGATTTTTACGTGGCTATTCGATGTCCAAGCTGCTTTAGTGTTAACTTGGATACTATTCATATCATACGATACTAGATTACTACATGTGACTTCTGTTCCATGAACGTGTGAGGCGATGTTACTGGACATTAGGTAGGTCATTAAGGCAAGAATTTTATAATATAATAGTTACTGTACCTACGTTGCGCATGTTAACACCTGTTATACTGAAAAGTCAATATGGGCCTTCACAAGTATTGATCTTGAGACTGGTGCTGGCTTTATGTCCAAAGACTCGTCACCTAAGGAAATACTGAACGTGGTTGAATATTGCGCTCAAATACGACCAATGGATCATATATCATACAATGAATTTAAAGGGAGCCTCTAAAAAGTATACTTACATTCAAGCTAATATATCATACGAAGATCTTATTTTCAAACTCTTTAATAGCAGGTGACTGGGCGATTGCTTAGTAGATTACCTGTATTGCAGCCCAAAGTACATCTGCACCCTAAGTAACAATTGAATAAATATATATTCTTACCTATGTAAGTAGGTAATGTAGGTGAAACATCATGATGTATCGCAGGCGTAGCAGTGTGTAATGACTACAATGCTTAACCTGCCTCTTTAACAACACTGAAGTCTGTCCATGTTATCCTCGTACGTTAACCGTTGTCTGACAACGTTGCTACCCTAGCTTACGTATAAAATCTAGTTTTTCATAACTTATTAACCAAATTATTAATTATTAATTGTTAATTATCAATTTTTGTTAGTTAGCCTACATTTGCTGGAAATGGTTTGATAATTTAATATGTCGTAGTGTGGCTAATAGAGTGAGTTAGGTTCGATTCCTAACAGCACTATTGGTATTCGCTCTATTAGCTTATCTGTCGTGCAAAGCTAGATTTTATGTGGGTGTATTATAATTTATGTGTGTGTGTTGTAAAAACGAAGTGGGGCGCGACAGTCCGTTCTAAAACAACGGTAGCCAATCATGCTAGACACGATGTCCCGATTTGGGTTTGAAGAGCATAGTTGGTGCGTTGATGTCGAATGAAGTTCTCAGAATAACTTTAAATGAATGGGATATCTCAGAAGAAGGCAAGAGTTGTTATTATTAAGTAGTAAGCTAAAAATTACATCCTAATAAGGTGGGTTAAATAGTGCGCCTACAGCGCACAGACCACCACCTAGGCTACAGTTGCCTAGCTATCTCATATCAATAGCTTCTATACCAGACTATCAATGGCTATAATACGAAGCATGGTATACTCCGCAATACATGTTTCAAAGCCTAGTGGGGGGCTTACCCCACACCTTCGGATATGAACCGTCGCATCTTTAAATCGTGTTAGTGTCTACGGCTAATAACACTAGGTATGCACATAGCTTAGTCATAATATCTACTATAAGTGTACTGTCTTTATTCTCTATGTACGTGTACATAGAGGCCGGCGCAACTTCGCTCTTTCTTCACGGTTAGAAGCGTCGGAGGTCCACACTGGCATCATTGCCAAGGTCCTAAATAGTAAACTGTAAGCGTTAACCCCGCGGTTAAGTACCGGCAACAATGACTACCTAGGTAGGCATGTAACGTCATAGAGACAGCCACCTCCGGCAAAATTTAACCCCTCAATCCAGAGTCATGAGCTTCACCTTCTGATAATGCAGTGTTAAAGTGGATTCCACGGTCAGAATTTGCCGTATTTGAGACCCTCAATCCCCTACTAATCTCCAAAGCAGCTCAATTGTGGTTCTCTGCTGAAAGATTCAAGAAATTGGTCGTAAACATGGCGGCAAAAACACCCACCGTGAAACTCGCCTCAGGCTATGTACAATACCCTCTCCCAACTTGTGTCTTGGAGCTCACAGGCTAACAGTACACTAGGACATGCCGGTGGTTGGCTTCGGTATCTGGAAAGTTCCCAAAGAGACTGCCGCTGATCAAGTGTATAACGCAATCAAGTTGGGCTACAGACATATTGATGGCGCCTGGGACTATGTCAACAGCGCCGAGGCAGGGCAAGGTGTTCGACGTGCCATTGCGGACGGTATTGTGAAGCGGGAGGAATTGTTCATCACCTCGAAGCTATGGAACAACTACCACGCCCGCGAACACGCGTTTGAGATGGCTAAGCTGGAAAACGAAGCATGGGGCGTTGGCTACTTGGATTTGTTCCTGATCCACTTCCCTATCGCGCTCGAGTTCATCCCCTTCGAGAAGATACGCCATCCGTGCTTCTGGACTGACGTGGAGCAGACCAAGGTCACCCCTCTCGCCAAGGTGCCCATCTCTGAGACCTGGAAGGCTTTGGAGGATATGGTCCAGACCAAGGATAACCCGAACGGGTTCGTCAAAAGCATTGGCGTGTCCAACTTCCACACCCAGCTCATATACGACCTGTTGTCCTACGCGAGAATCCCACCTAGCGTTCTCCAGGTCGAACATCACCCATACCTAACTCAGCCGAACCTGATAGCGATGGCCCAGGAGAACAACATCGTCGTCACCGGCTACTCGACGTTCGGCCCCCAGAGCTTCATCGAGTTGGACAACGCAACTGCGAAGGACATTAAGCCGCTATTCGAGGTCGACGCCGTAAAGGGCGCGGCCGCGAAGTACGGCAAGTCCCCTGGCCAGGTTCTGCTCCGATGGTGCACCCAGCGCGGTATCGTCGTCATCCCCAAGTCTAACAACGTGGAAAGACTGAAGCAGAATCTCGACTGCTGTTCATTCGACCTCAGCGAGGAGGAACTCAAAGCAATCTCGGACTTGAACATCGGTCTGCGCTTCAACGACCCGTCCACTCTGGGAAGGCCTATTCGGATCTTCACATAGACCACGGTTCGATAAATCGTGTCTCGTTTAGATTCTTCTGAGACTAAATCAATTCGTTCTCTTTGCTTATGTTAGCATAGAGCAGGGGAGTAAGGGATGGCGCAAATGGACTCTCCTCAGAAGCTATCACGAGTTATAGATGTATCCATAGATCGCGTTCAGCTTGCCTAGGGGTTTAGAGATTGCGTTACACGAAGTCATTGCTGGGGCTTGAGGAAGTTCCTTGCGCTGAAGCCCAAGGAATCAAATTGCTGAGGAGATTCAGGGCGGAAATCCCACAGGATGAGCTACAAGCCCTAAGCTTGAGGACAGTGGCTTATTGGCCTTGTGATGTATGGAAGGACTATTCTAGCACGTAATAACAAAGATATCTTGAAAGCTATCGAAAGCATATGATCAAGTCCAGAACAGTCGATAGGTGATTTGTCCTAATATGGTCTACTAAGAGCTACAATGCCTCGAAGACTGCTCTGAAGGGCGACATAATCTGACCATGGGCATTGGTGTAGGCCAGGAGAATAATGGGGGCGGCCAGCCTGCACTGATCTTCGCTTACGAGAGATGTCTTGTCTAATGGTCTCGACAGACAGAGAGCCCCCCCCACCGGATATACTCGTGGGTACATGCCCCGACACCGAAAAGATGCTCGGCGATAGTTTCCGTACCTGCGGGGCCTATGATCTCCTTTGTAATACGTTGGAAGGCTGGCGATGGAACCGGAAGCATGTGACCTACGTCGTGGGGGCTAAGATGTGTAACATCATGTACTTCACGAATGACTTAGAGCGCTTTTGACGTCTTTTCAGAAGTGTCTATAATTCTACTAGATATGTCCAGGCCCTTCGCCAACCATCTGTTAGCTGAACCACTTCGTAGCTATAGCACGTATACCCTTCCGAGTCTCCCGCCAGACCATGAGAATGTAGAACAGAAAGACTAGGTATGCAGAACTAACGTCCCAAGTAACATACGCCGTCCCTTTCCCCTAATACCCAAGAAACGACGGCACAGGTCGCCGTTACACCTAGTCGCAGTAACCTCCCTGGTTACAAGTCGCGCACAGGCAAGCCCCGGAGCAGCACTGAGAGTTAGCGGCGCAGGCCGACCCGCTCCCATAACACCTCTTATCGAGAAGCGACTATTAGACTCGGTTAACTGGGCGTCCGCCCTATCTCGGATCATGCTCCCGCGGGGGCTCGACTGCGTACATACCTCTTTGACGAGAACATCGGCTCCCGGAGGCGGCAAGAGCGCGGCCGAGGCCACGGCAAGGCAGAGTGCGAAAGCGAGCGAGACGACCTTCATTTTATCTGTTTTCAGGAAGTGATCTTCGGATAACAACGTTCGTATGGAGATAGAGGTA
The DNA here is from genome assembly GCA_022376535.1 of Xylariaceae sp. FL0662B. Taxonomy (NCBI): domain Eukaryota; kingdom Fungi; phylum Ascomycota; class Sordariomycetes; order Xylariales; family Xylariaceae; species Xylariaceae sp. FL0662B. The sequence continues at coordinate 33,418 of JAJJKD010000217.1, read as the reverse complement.
GGTAGCTAGTGTTCTATAGCTCGGGGGACGTAGGTATGCGCGGAGCTTGATTTGGTGCCGGATGAGCTGCTGCTTGTTCGGCTTGTCATGCGATGCGACGCGGGTCTTGCACTTCTTTATACTTGGACGAGACCCGTGGTCGACAGGCTGAGATATCCCTCCGGTGAGACCCTCACGAGGGCCTTTGGTCTGCTGCGCCGGTGTTAGTCGCCGACTGCATGAGGGCTCGTAAGCGTGCAAGTGTGTGGCGCCCCGAAGCGTCCGGGTGTTGGCAGGCGTGAGGATATAGTTACTATTAAGAACCCTCTCTACCTTGAAAAAAGACTGCGGGAAGTGTGCTGGGATCATGGGTGACTTCGGAGCATTAAGTACCGCCAACTGGATGCGGCTTGAAACGAAATCCCGTTCTCCTTGAAACATTTCGCTCTGGGCGCCTCATAGCACCTCCCTATAAAGGGAGAATGCGACTTGGCTGCGTGGTCACCTGCTTACCTTTTTTTACTACACAACCTCGCGGCAACAGCTGATGACCTTAGTAACTTGGCGCTGTTACTTCTGTCTATTTGATATGCAAGAGCGGGAACATCGGGAACATCGGGAACAACCGCAGACTATGTTTTAAGATTGTCGAGCAAAAATGAAGGTTTTCGTGCGTGTGTAAAGAATGTCGTTAACCGGTCGCTCATTTGAACTTATAAGTGTGTGAGCGAGTTACGTTACCTATTGGGTGGCCAGGAGAAACCACCACCTACCTAAGTGAGTAAGTACGTATGTAAGCGTATCCGTATCCGGTGGTTCGAGATTGCGTGTTTTCGTGCGCTTTGGTCCGCGATATGCAGCCTATGTCATAACATTATATGTTTGCTACTTCATGTTTACAGCTGAACGAGGTCGTTTCAACATGGCCGACTGCATGCATACCTAGGATTGGAAAATACCGCATTTGTTCCAGTTTTGAAAGCCTACACCTCAAACACTCTCCCTGGTGTTATATACCTCTAACCAACACCGGGCTGAGCAGTCATGAACGAGCTCAATTTCCCAAGCAGTGTTGTTGCCAATGTCTCTTTGGAAAGAGATACCTGAAGAGTATATGGATATAAGAGCCATAGTGCATCCCTGATTCTCATCCGCGTTGCTCCTAGGGATATGAACCGCTCCGCCCTCCGGGACTGATAGGAGGAACGATCATGGGACTGTTTGTTCGGTGACTATCTTGGCGAGAGGGCGGAAGAGATTGTGATCAGTCACTCATCTTGTCCCGACGAACCTACATATGTAGTGGGTAGTTGGTGCCAACAGAGCAAGCCCCGGATGTGGAAGCTGATAGTCGGGAGACTCGGGACGGTCATGGCACCTGGTCGGGGTATCCCTTAACAAAACGGCCAACATAATAGCGGTGTAGCGGAGCTAAATAGGAGAGGCACAGTTGTTTTCGCTTCAGGACGAGGTTATCCCATGGCGCTTCATATGTATGATAAAACATCACAAGTACCACCTGTCTAGCTGTCCAGCAGAAGTCCTTGGAAATTGGGATATCGGTAGTTTTTCTGAATTATAGCTAAACGTTAACAGACAACGACAGCCAGAACACACCTGATAGAATACCAGCTAGCTTAAAAAGTGGTGTCGCTTAACCAAGCAACTTATGCAACTTATAATATAGCCGAAACTTATGCCTCGTGAGTTAAGTACTCTTATTTTCATTATCGGCAGGAGGTGAACTCTGTTGAGGCTCTGTTATCCCTGTCTAAGGGGGTTGTTAGAACTGTGTCAGGTAGGTAGCCCGGCAGCTGCCCGGTGACTGGGAGGATTATCATATTACCAATCACTTCTTGAGGTTTGCTGTTTGCTTGATAGGCTTGCCGAGATTAGAAAACTGAAGGCGGTCCAATCATTAAGAAAGAAGAATTCCAGTGTTTAAGGTTGATATTAAGGTTGGAAGCAAACAGATCCGATCCCGTGGGTCTAACAATATGTGCTTACATATTACCTAGAATATTGACATTAATAGGTTCGATACCTCCACGCGTGGGGCTCCTAGAAAATGTCGGGTAGTAGTAGTAACATTGGAAAAGTGGTATGAAAACTTCGGGACAAGCAGTATATACACCGTTGTTATAAAGTCGATGTTGCTGTGACAATATATTAATGTTAACATATTATTTATTGATATATATATAAAGTACATAAGTAAATTGATCATTTTCTAGAAAGTTGACCCTTTCCACCTGTCATGCGGATTACATAATGGCGGGTACAATAGTCACTACCTTAGCAGCTAAGCTAGGGAACCCTAGCCACAGAACGTTTTTGGTGCCATTGTGCTGTAACCTACTCCTCTACTTCCTATGTAGTTGCTAAATTTGAAAAAGTGTGTGTGCATCGCGTCTCCTTGTCGCCTTCTAACCAGCTTCATCCTCCTAGCAGAATCAGGCCAGTTTCTCAATTGAGGACCGACAATGGCCCTACCACTTCCATCCGGCCTCGTGCCGACTGAAGTCGCCTTCCTCTGCGAAATGGAGATGGTCACGATCGTTCCTCGACAAAGGCTCGAGTCCATACCTCTTCTCAGTGTATGTAGAACCCCCCCCTCCCCCCCCACCACCCCGCCATACATCGCGAACTCGCATTTCATATGCATATCACGACTAACGCGACGAAATCCAGGGCGCAACCCCGGCTCTACGTCCGCCGCACCGTGCTGAGCTACCTCTATGGCTCGCAGTCCTGCTGAAGAAACAAAGACGTGCCAACATCGTGCCCCCTCCCTGGCTGCATCCCGACTCGCTTAAGGACATCATACACCACGAGACAAACATCGATCCCGAGGCCTTCTCCCCGCCTCCGCCACCGCCGACGCGGTCAGATGGTCGGGGCGTAGCGCGGCCGTACGCACAATCGACAGAATCGAAGCCCGGCGATCTGGTGCTGTCCCCACCGCTTCTCCCTTCGTGCACCCAGCAGGCGCCCTCGGGATACCTGCCCTACCATTGGCTGGAGCTGTCGGAAACGCTGCTTGCGCATGCCGCGGACGACATTCCCAATGCGGCCGAGGCGCGGACGCTATTGAGGGACCTCCAGGAGGTGCGTGCTGCGAAGATGCGGGGGAGTACGAGACATCTCGACGGCGGCGGGGGTGTGCTTAACCTGAGAGGTGTGGGGGCTATGGAGCTGGCAGAGAGTAGGGGGTTTGTACTGGGTGTTGTGGAGGGCGTGAGGAAGCTCGGCGCGAGCGTCGAGGCGAGTAGGAGGGAAGAAGAAGAGGAGAGGGCCGGCGGTGAGGGCGGCGGGTATAGTGATGACGAGATGGATTTCTAGCCTCCATCACGTAACAGCGCATTTGAGACACAGAATCACTATACAATGATACTCGAATCCTCGAAGTCAGGTCACAATCCGAGCGACAGAATCGACGAGCTGCCATAGCATGGGATCGGCATTCCGTCTCTCTAGCAAGCTTCGCACTTCACCCAAGGAAAGGAAATTTATATTCCGGATTCCTGTTCTGTGAGATTCATACTATTACGTTGCCCGCTATTCTATCCGAGATTGTGGCGAAACCCAAGGGAACCCCGACAGTTCGAGAAGACCCGTGGGTTCTGGCGCTGACTCGAGATCCTGAACCTCGATCTCAATGGGGATCTTGCCACCATCCACAGTATGCCGCCATCTGGGCTTGCGAATCCCGGTACTCGCATTGCGGAGGAGCGCGTCAGTCCAGACACACTGAACCTCCATGGCGCCGTCATCTATATCGACGCCCACCTGCCAAGACCCTGACCTCGATATCGACACTATTCCCGCCTCCTCTTCCGCCGCCAGCTCCACGACCAACGTAGGGTCGACCGGCCTGGCGAACATGAAACGGAGGTATAGTGCCCAGAACGCTACAAGGGACGCCAGCTCCGCCGCGTATAAGACGCCCGCGGCGATCCTGCGGACCTCATCGAGCGTAGCGCGTGCGCTCGTGCGCGCGACGTTGCGGACGATCGTTCTCGGCGTCGGTTCCCGCCACGGCCTCTGTATCCATTCCACGCACCACGTATACGCCCGCAGCGGGGGCGGCACGTATCCCCAGTGGTCCACCTCGAAATGTTGCCGGTGAAAGCGTCGCCACAGCTCCGGGCAGAAGACCGCAATCCTGTATATGGGGACGGCGATGAGGGTGGCGCTGATGGCCAGGAGTAGGGTTAGGATCGGATTCGACTGCGCCCAGTTGTGGAGAACCAGGGCGGCGGCGAAGACGGCGGCCACCAGGAGTAGGAGGACGGCGCTGAGCACTATTGCCCCGCTTATGAGATCCGATGGATGCATGGTGTCGGCGGTGGATGGGTAATGTGGGATGTATAGGTTGGCTGACGACGCCTCGCCTCGCCACGCCTACTCAGGCTGAATTGCTCTGTTTGGGAGGGGATAGAGATACCGACACTAAATATCGACGCGAAAGATCTTCAGGGAGGAACGCTATTACTAGATGTATGGATACCTGGATAGATAGATAGATGGCATTACGTCCAAGCAATGTCCTTGATGGAAATTAGACTCGCTGCCCGTACGCCTATGTCCATTATTTCAAATCCTCGGGTCGCTGGAACAACAAGAAGCGCCCCAAGAAAGACGGCCTTGGTGACACGACTATCTCGAGTTTCCATCAAAGAGAAAGTCGTGCGTCTGCCTGCTTGTCTGTCCCGCTACTATTCCCAAAACAGTCGTCGGCTTTGTTGGCGATGAATAAATGAATGAATGACCAAGAAAACGACTAAGACTATTGTTATTATTAGTATTATTATAATGCATATCGTGAATCCTTCGCTTTATACACAATGCAGTAGATGATGATAATGCTTCTTTCTTTGTAGGCCTCGAGGAATCCGGACGAGGGGCCATGGCGGTGACAAGGATAGTTCTCTGACTGGCTGCCTAGGCTGTGATTGTTCTTGAGAAAGTTCTTTTGGGGCGAGACACAAGGCTGTGTTGAGTGGGATAAACAAAGAGTGATCCATGACAACGGTCTCGCTCTTCTCGAGAGCCATGAAGTAGAATCAGTCGTCTATACCGCACACGCTAAAGGAGTGTTGGTGTCTCTTATCGTCATCCTACGCCGTTATAGCACTTGTCAAGTATTTGCATGGGCAAATTCAGTATATCTGAAACATTGTGATTTGTTATATACCTACACATCCCGTTTCCACCTTTGTCCCATACAACTAAGATCCATCTATTATTACCAACAGATGAACGTGAGTGAATATGCCTCTATCGAGTAACCGTGCCCTTTTCCCCCATGACGCATAAGGGTGTATCGAGTATCCGTTAAGACCAACCATCCAATTGTATTACAAGTGTTTGTACAAACCAATGTCAACGCCTCGACTACGACTGCTCGCCTTTCATTTGGGTGATACCATTCACAGCGGTTTCAACGACTTGGAAGCCGGCAGCATTCCCAGAACCCCTAGCTGCCTGGTCGAACGCTGCGTCACTCCTGTAACAGATGTTAGCAAGCAAACATATACTTATGCATGGCAAAGAATAAACGTACCTATCACACAAAACAGCAAGGTCCTCGTCACTGAGGATCTCATCGCCCCCTGAATATTTGTACACTTCACCGTCCTTCAGGAGCAGAGTCTGGAGTGTTTCCTTGTCCAGAGTCTCGTTGTTATCTAGCTTCTGGCCCATCGTTCGGAATCCGCCTTTCTTGATGACCAGCTTCTCTAGCCTACGTTTCGCGTCGGCGCTCATGAGGAGCTCTTCCTCGACAGTGCCCTTGGTGGCAAGCCGGTATACAATAACTGGGCGTGTTTGACCAATCCGGTGACAACGATCTTGGGCCTGCAGATCTTGCTGCGGATTCCAGTCACTGGTTCGCAATTAGCGAAACTTCCCACATAAATCAGCTAGTCACACTTACCTATCAAAGAGAATGACGGTATCTGCACTCGCTAGATTGATGCCCTGACCACCGGCTCTAGTAGATAATAGAAATATTTTGAATTCAGGATTCTCGTTGAAATCCTTTATCTGCTGCCTTCTCTCGTCTTGGGAAACACTTCCGTCAATGCGACAGACATTCCACTTCCGCAGCTCTGCACAATAGTCGTGCAGTATATCTAGTTGCGTTTTGAACTGAGAGAATATCAAAACTTTGTGGCCGCGTTTAAACAGCCCCGGAAGTAATCGGTCCAAAAGAAGCATCTTCCCAGAGGCCATCACAATGCTGTCGTCAACGGGAACATTGTTCTCGTATGCCCACGGGTTATAGAAATTGTGAGGGCTGTTACACACTAGCCTCAATTGCATTAGGGAGTTGCCGAGTTTCTTGTCCGCGATTTGGAGTTCTAATACGCGTTAACTTGGTCAGATTATCAAGATTTCTTAACTTACTAGCAAGTTCGAGCGTACTAGCTCGCTCAAGCTCTTCATCGTCTCGGAGGTATTCTTCAGAATCATCGTCGTTGGCGGCAAGTTCTGCAGCGAGTTTCGCTTCAAATTCTTCGTCATCAAGCATGTCGTCATCGGAGTCGTCCGGCAGCTTGTATGAACGACGACCCTTGCGCGGTCGGCCTCGAGCACCAGTAGCCGGAGTGGATTGCCGGCTTGACTTACTGCTCTTAACGGAAGATACTTCACTAGCAGAAGAGACCTTCCTCTTGGTAGCTCCTTTGGGTGAAGTAGTAAGAGAGCTGTCTTTGCCTGCCACCTTTGAACTTGACCTCGCTTTCTTGCCCATCATGATTGAAAATGCATTGTTTGGAGATGGAGACGCTGCTTGTGTCGGCTGAGCACTACTCGTTCGAGACGATTGACGACTCGACCTTGGGGAGGTATTCGGGCTATTGTTGGTACCCGTTAACCGCTCGAATACTTTGTTCTCCAAATAGGTTCTTGTATCGATTTTTTTGTCGCCAATGACATTGTAGAGGTCGATCTGCTCCTTGGTCATTGGAGCATATAGAACGTATTCCCGTTTCTTGGGAAGGTAATTGGCCACATCTGCCTTGATTCGCCGAAGGAGCAAGGGTTGCAGCACCTTGTGGATTTTAGCAACAAGATCCTGACTCTCCTTGTCCTCGATGAATTGTGTAGTGCCCTCTTCGTCTTGTAGGTCACTGAAGTCAAACCACACCTCGAAGGCTTCCCAGTCGAGGAATGTCTCTGGCATTAGAAAATGGAGGAGAGACCAGAGTTCCTTGAGGTTGTTCTGCAAGGGCGTCCCTGTTATTAAAAGGCGAGTGGCCGACCTGAACTGCTGGAGCTCTCTGAACAGTTTGGCGTCGGCATTCTTCATACGATGGCCCTCATCCTGTAACCCGTCAATACTAGGAAATAGCGAAGCGGAGTCAATACTTACAACTACGATGAAGGCCCAATCGATTTTCGACAGCGCAGCATGATCTCTGAGAACCATTTCGTAGCTCGTGCAGACTACGGGAAAGCGTTGCGTGGGACGACCCTTCTGGTAGTGTCTCATGATCTTATCACGAAAGATCCGGTGCCGTTCCTGGGGATTTCCATGGTACAATACGAAAGGTATGGAGGGAGTCCACTTATGACATTCATCCTGCCAATTTGACAGGGTGCTCAACGGGGCAATAATTAGATGAGGACCGAAATACTGCTCTTGTTCTCGAAGTAAAGCGATAAGAGAAATGACTTGTATCGTTTTGCCTATACAAGTAGTTACTGTTAGCGATCCGAATGAGGTTCACTTCACAGTAACGTCACACTAACCGAGACCCATTTCGTCGGCCAATATACCACTTAGACCCTGCAAGCATATCTCGTACATCCAGGTGAGGCCTTCTAATTGGTAATCCCTCATGGTTCCTCCGTTCATGATCTTGGGTTGCTGCTTCAGTTCCAGGCCAGCATCTGCCAATGCTTGATTGTCGAAGTCGCGACCGACGCGACCAAGTGCTTTGGTTTTTTTGGTGAGTATGTCACTGAAGACCTTGCTTTTTCGAAGAAGCTCGTCTAGTTCCTTCGCCTTACGAGCACGCTCTTGCGGCGATAATTCGACCTTCTTCCGCTTTTTCCGGGCCTGTGCTAGGCGTTTTACCTCAGCCCTGGTGTTTTCAGCTTTGGCTTTTTTCTCTTCGGTGAGCATTTGCTGCTCACTGAAGGTTGAAGCGGCTTCCATCTTGATGTTGTCTTGATCACCGTCATCGACTTGTGGTGGGGAAGATGGTGCACTGGTGGGTAGTCGGGAGGACGAGTTGATGGAATCGACGTCCGAGGATGTAGTGGATGACATCTTATCGAGATAACGCGCAGGTAGGTAGGTACCTATTGGAACTTCGTAAAAGCAATGTGAAGAAAAAAGGAGAAGAAAAGGAAGGAATAAATCAGGTGCACATCCAAGCAAACCTCATATCGCCTAGCCTAGGTTACACTGGAAGTGATGATTCTACATTTCCCAATTGACCAGAGCTTAAGTACTACAATGTAGATAGCTAAGGTAGCGCGTCCGGACGATCTCAAGCGACGCGAACTGGTTACGCGATCACGCGTTAATTAGCGGAGACCCCAGCAGCCAGGTACCTATATACCTGCTAACAGCTGAAGGCATCAGAAAATACCTAGGTACCTAAGGTTGCTTTTGGCGACCCAAGACCCACTTCATTCTTTCCCCAAACGACAAATCCCCGTCGCCATCCCCATACTTGCCAAGCACCTTTTGTTCCCACTCTGCTGAGTAAGCCTTCAGGTCAACTTAACTCTCAACTTCTTTACATTACCTCATCTATGAACATTTCATCATTTTTGTCTTAGGCTTGCCTTTTCCAGCAACGAACACAAGGAACAGGCATCGCCTAGTGCATCATCAAAGATAATACTCTAGCGCCAATTATATCAGAACCGCAGAGATTATCAAGATGGCGACCACTGGGCAGAACTTCTACGAGCTTTACCGACGAAGCAGGTATAGCGCCACCCTCGGCTTGCCATCCGTCCATTATGCTGCAGTACACTAACCATCACACATCTGTTGCAGCCTCGGTACTGCTCTTACAGACACTCTCGATGACCTCATCACCGAGCATCGTATCGACCCTCAACTCGCCATGAAGATCCTCGCAAACTTCGACCGCGCTATTACCGAGGTCCTGCAAGAGAAGGTCAAGTCTCGCCTAACGTTCAAGGTGAGCAGCATCCCATTGTCGATATGACGCTACAGCGCTATGTACTGCCAATTCCAGCCGCAAAATCGACGACTAACCGATGCCCCGTATCGCTTTTGCAGGGAAGCCTCGATACGTACCGTTTTTGCGACGAAGTGTGGACCTTCCAGCTGAAGAATGTCAACTTCAAGATGGACAACGGCGGCCAGGTTGTGGTGGCAGACAAGGTCAAGATAGTAGCTTGTACCGCGAAGCCCAACAGCAACGCCTAGGGAAATGGCTAGCCTGATGAATCCGAACGCAATTACGAACGATATCTCGATAACGGCATAGAACGCAGGTCGGAACGCGAGACGCAACGAAGGATTTACGGATACATCACTAGAAGAAAATAAGACGAGGCACGCAAAGTGGAGAAGAGCATGCAAATCTAGCACTGAAAAAAAAAGAAAAAGAAAAAAAAGAGGCGAGGAAAGTGTCGATGTGGCCCGATGAGAAGCGTACAGAAGGCCAAGGAACCATGGGCGTACCCGGTGCAACAAGCATATGGATCCGCTCTCGAAAGGCTTATTCCCCATTACTTTGAGTTGAGATGGATTGGGACGCCTTCTCCCGGACCTTCCCAATTCCCAACGCGCCGGCATATCATTTCTCGCATTACCTATGGTCCCACGTCGTTTTTTTCTGAGCACCATATCGATACCGGTATTTGCTTTCATCTTCCAGGGCTAATTTCCCGACATTTAAACACTTCCCGGTCGACCAGGACACGGGAGATCACATTTGCATTGCGGGTTTCCGAGTGGTTTTTTTTTTTTTTTTTTTTTTTTTTTTTTTTTTTTTTTTTTTTTTTTTTTTTTTAATATTGCTCCCTCTCTCTCTTCATTCCACCTCCCAGAACACAGTCCGAGCGTACGATACCGGACGAGACACGGGTGACGAGTTTACGGCCTGGCTGGGGATATCACAGTAGCATGCTGGCAAGGGTTGGTGGCGTTTGAGGTAGAGTCTACACGGAGTTAGGGGCTACCTATGTACATTATATGATTTAAGGCGAAACCCTTTCGGCTGTCCTCTTACGGCAACACCTTACAATTTTAAAGGCATCGGGTTAGAGGCAATGCGAAGAATTTGATTTTATAATACAATTTGCCCGTTGGTGATGGTAGATGAGCTACAATTTGAATAACCGTAGAGCGCTGATAGGTGTCGAACCTGTCTCACCTTATGGCTCGACTGGCTTACCTATATCCTGATGGCGCATCCGCAACGGGTGATTACACTCGCCCCCCTGCGATGCTGTTGCATGATTTCTCTGATATGTTTCTGAACACAGGTAGACATATAGGAGTCACAACGGTACTAGGAGATCCACGATGCGGACTCCTTCCTGTCTTGTGGGCGTCGAAGCTGTGTAGACCTATGGCAGTTCCCGACTGACCATACCCACAATAACCCAAAAGGGGATCTTCGTAGGTAATGCTGTTAGAAATATATCACTGGTAGAACGACAGCCGAAAATCCAACGCCAGACAGAGTACGCATCGAAAAATATCTCGATATGTTCCAAGTCTTATAATGCCGGTATCTATCTATTTATTCTAGATTTCTAAGTCTAGATTTCCACAAACACGTTGGATAACAACAGCCCTTTCTGATCTAAGCAGCGGAAGGGCTCGTAAACGGCTCTCTCATCAAATCATCATCGTCGTCGTCACGATCATCATGACTGCCCATCGGCGTCAATCACATCCCCAATGAGCGGCACGTCCTCGTCGACCTCCTCGTCGTCCTTCTCGATAGGCAGCAGCACGCCCTCGGCCTGCGGCACGGCGCCGTAGCCCTCGCCCAGCTCGGCCGCCGACGCGGCACTGTCGTCGTCTGCTAGCAGGCCGGTAGCTTGGCCGTCGTCGCCGTCAGACTTAGGACCCTCTTGCTTCCGTCCGATGATCACGTTTCCGGCCACGAGTAAGGTGGCGCCCGCCCACCATAGCGGGGGGAGCGACTCGGAGAAGATGACGAGGCCGAGCAGCGCGGTGATCATGAAGTTCGTCGACGTGTTCATGATGGAGACTTGGGTCGTCGAGTGCCCCTTGGCAAGGGCTTGCGTGAAGAGCGTCCACATCTGGGGTCGTTAGATGGATCTCTAGATGTCGAAGTGGGAGACGAAAGGGAGGTTTGAGAGGAGATAGGCATCCAGGGCTTGACAAAGACGATATGCTAAGGAGCATAGTGTGTCTGGTCTCGGGAACAAGGCCCCGTGAGGGAGTCGGATAGGAAAAAAGAGAGAAGGGCTTAACTTACCACCCCATTGAAAGCTAGGTTCAGGCCAAAGAATATCTACGTATGTCAGCATTCGGCAATCTCGAATAAATCAACAACAGGCCTCGGCGCCTCAGAATATGACATCCTCGCGTGCTCAGCAAGTCAGGCGCGCTAGAGCGGGACATCCCGATGCTTGTCAGAACAACTACCGGCTGACGTGGGCCTCGAGAAACTCAATCCAGGCGCCGGGTGAGCGGGAGAGGAAACCACTAGGAATTTGCGGTACTTACGCAGCGCACGACGATTTCAATAAACCCTTCAATGTTTGTGAGTCCGAGGAATCCGGAGATACCCTGGGAGATATGGGATGTTAAGTCATTTGTCGTTCTGTTGTCTTGGTTAGTCCCCGGATATAATTTCCCAAATAGACATCTCTTCTAGACTATCATTTCAGACTCCAGGCGTAAATATTTGATGTCCTTATTCCTATATGAAATCACGAATAATAACGACAAGGGGGATGGCAAATGCGACACGTAGGTAAGCTACGAGATGAGGAAGATTATATGCGTTACCTATACGATTAAGATGTAGAGGCAATAAGGAACAGATAAACAAAGTTCAGACTCACAATTTAGCAAAAACACCATTGCAAGCAGCACAGGCACCGCTCGCAATCGCAAGCACGATCCACTTGTTCCTAGTCATCCACGACATCGCGACGGTCGAGTCCGTAGTCTCAGCCTCAACCTCAGTCCCGGCTTCTCCAGTATCGTCCGCCGAGCCGTCGAGTTGGGGCTTCGCAGCAGTGCTCCTCGTCTTCCTATCCGAATTTTCTTTCCCTTCGGCTTCGGCAGCAGTAGCGGCAACGGCACGTCTCCTAGGTTGTGCGGAAACTGCAGCGGGTGCGGCGGACGTGGTTGTAGTGGAAGAAGAGGATGGCATTTTCCCGGAGCGGGCCATGGTGGTGGAGGACACGGATGGGTCGGGATAGGTATGTACGTAAGGTATACAAGGAATGTGTCAGGTTTCAGGCTGCGTGGGTGGGCTTTTCGGCGTTTAGGTATGGATGATTATCTGGGCAATGGACGTTTTCACCGAATCCCAGACGTCCATGCGTGTTCCTGCAGTGCGGCTTAGTGGCAGAACGGGAAGACAGGGAGTTTAGTTTGGCCCTAGGTTAGATAACAGGGAGTTTAGGTATCGGTTTGCGGTCGTTTTTTTTTTTGGGGGGGGGGGGGGGGGGGGGGCCTAGCGTGCCTATCAGATCGAATTAACGGCAGCTTGTGATCCGGTAAATCAATGCGATTGGATCAAGTCGAAAGTTACCACACGTTCCTGCAGCAATCTAGGGACCCAGCCCCACTGTTCTGTTAGCGGTTTTCGATCTCAGATTGCCAGGTGGTAGTTGGCGGAGTGGTGCTGGGTAGATAGTCTCGGGCTAAGCTAGCCCCTATAACATTATAGTATAGAGACTCAGTAGGTATATGTATGAAAAACGTCTATGTTCCGTTTATAACATTCAAGACGCATTAGTAGATAGTTTCCATATATTAAGCATCATTCAAGGTATATATATCTAGCACAACTATCTACTCTCCAATTCGACGCCATCGTCATCACCCACATCCTCATCGCCATCCATCATATGTCCATTCCCGCCTCTTACCAACGGCACCCTCTCGTCTGCCCCACCACTAAGCCTTATGCGCCCGCCGCTTGCGCTCGACACCTTCCCCGCTACCCACGCGCCCACCTTGTTCATCACGCCCCAGAGCCTCTCGTGGCCCTCCGCGATCTCGTGATCGTCGCGGGGATTCTCGGCCGCCTCTGCCTTGAACTGGTACTTCAGGCAATCCTTCGCCGTGACCAGCCCCGAGAGCCGGCCGCGATGCTCGATCAGGATCACCCGGGGCCCGATCTTGCGGAACAGCTCCATCACCGTCTCGAGCGGTAGACGCGGATGCACGGTGACCGGCGTCGCATCCACGTAGCGACTGAAGTCGATGGATGCGGATGACATGCTGTAGTCCGCATTGCTGATCGTGACGGTGGGCGTGATGGGCGTAATGGAGCTGAGAGCGGGAGGTGAGAAATTGCATCTGGCTTCTGGGCTTATCGTGATCGATCGCTCGCGGCGGAGACGGTCAATGGCATACCGCAGCTCCGTGCGGCCGACGTAGCCGACGAGAACTTTCGTCGAGACGTCCTCGACAATGGGAAAACCTTGGTACTTTGGCTGTTTCAGTAGGTCCTCAATCGATCCAAGGGTCATGCCATGAACGGGTATGACGACGACATCGTTCGTCATGGCGGCTGACACGGGAACACCAAAATTGTGCTCTTCTTTGTTATCCAGAAAGGGAAACCCGCTAAACCAGATCATCCGGTCGGCAATGCCGCCTTTGCCGAACATGTCGGACACCGCCTTGGTAACGCCAACAACAATCATAGTAGGTAAGATGTAAGTGAGAGCTCCTGTGAGCTCAAACATGATCACCACCACCGAGACTGTAATATGCATGATACCACTTAGTGCCGCGGCGGCCCCGAGGAAAGCGTAGGTGCCAGGAGTGATGCACGGTTCATCCGGTTGGCAAGCCGAAAAGAAGGCGCTTTCCGGATGAGCATGATAGATGGCCTGCATGATGATCCCGACAGCTCGACCAAAGGATGCTCCAACAGCCATCGACGGTATGAAGATACCAGCTGGCACTTTGCAGCCATACGAAATAATGATTAGGAATATCCGAACCACGGTTGCGATAACCAATGATATTACATTAGCCCATCGTTTGTCATCATCGCAAAGTCCTTGATAATCTTCGGTGCCTTCGCACTCCAGAAATAGAATCTCCATGCTCTCTGACATGTCGATCCTAAGAAATACGTTGGGATAGCAGATAATAGCCGTTCCTGCAGCTAGCAGCGTCGCTTCGAGGACAGCCCATTTCGTCAGATATTTCTTGCGGAATGCTTGGGCTCGTAGGTTCCACTTGATAACGAACGCGCCGTATAAACCTCCGAAGATACCGATTATGATATACGGTACCGTCTCGAAGAAGTGCCATGAGCGGTCATACTTGACTTGAAACATGACGAGTTGCCCGGTCCTAAAGGGGTTCATGGCTGCCAGAACTGCCGTTGCGACCAGTGCACAGAAGTAACTACGCCACATAGTCTTTAAGGGGAAGTAGTTGGACATTTCCTCCAGAGAAAATAGAACACCTCCGATGGGACTGCCAAATGCAACCCCTACTCCCGCTGCAGCACAAGCGCTAAGAATCTCTCGTGTCTTAGAAGCATTCCGCTTATACTTATCGAATAGCCTCGAAATGACATTGCCCGTGCAAACCGCATAGTGTACGCTAGGGCCTTCCTTGCCAACGGAAAGGCCAGAAGCGATGGCGAGTGGTAGCGCCACGGATTTGATGACCAAAGTCCGGAATCCTAGGAACCCCTTCATGACGAACCCTGCAATAATGCACTTGATCTCGGAAATACCGGAGCCAGCAGCATAGGGCGCAAACGACTTGACGAGAGTTGCCGAAGTCAAGGCGAATATAGTCTGCCGAGTTTAGCAACTACAACTGCACCGATGTAGAAACAAACTCACTGCAAACGTGATATACAGCATATAGTTGGCGGGCTCAAAGCCAGTCCAGCGATGCCAGTGATCACACCCGTTGTCTTCGCCCCAACAGCAGAAGTTCTCGTTCAGGTAGAAGGCCGTCGTACAATAGCCCAGCTTGATATCGGATAGCCACTCGGTGATGATATTCAGAAGGGCGGCGTTTAACCCAATGGCGGCGCCTATCAGGGTCACCACGATCCATCCCTGCGCGGCGTCGTAAGACTCCGACAACCTGACTCTCCAGGACACTCTGCCATTGCCGGACAAGCCAGCAGTCTTCCGTTGCCGCGCTCTTCGGCGTAGTCTTTCCTGTGTAGCATCTTGAACCCAATCTGCGTTGCCTGTCTTAGTATTCCATATGTACATCGGCCGTTGTGTCGATGCGCATACCTATCGTCGTAAAATCCTAAGGACAGGTTAGAGCAAGGCCCGTCTGCAGTATCCCGAAACTACTACGGAAAGCGGCATACCTCGTATCTCTTGATCTCCGCAATCTCTTCCTCGATCTGGTGTTCGGCAGGTGCATTGCCCCCTTCTCCTCGTTCGGCCGTCGATACGGCAAAGGATAACCTCGAGCTCACAGATGGTCTTCCCACGGGCTGCGGACGGGCAAGAGATGAAGAGGTGGTACGGGAAGCCATCCCAGATCAGCTAGCAACCATTATCGGCTTTTCTTTCATAGACGATTTAATGTTCGATCTGATCGCGACAGGTATCTCGTCTTATGTTGCGCTTGTTATTGAATACTCAATGTTGATTTAGGATAATAGCACGTTGAATCCTCTACGTAATCGGCCAAGTTGGTGCTTAATTAAGGCTGGTAACAGGGGTCCTCCACTGCACTGTATGTATCTACTTAGGGGCCTGTATGTCAACATTAGGTACCTGTAGGTAGGTGCATGAAGTATCTAAAGATAGCATTAGCCGGCTTTTCGCCGGTGCTGTACATACAGATATAGTAGAGGATATTGACCGCCTGCCGCTTTTGGTTTTAATGGAATCGCGTCTCTCCCTAATCATCACTCATCACGCGTCGGACCTTACTTTAGACATTGATCCTCTTCGACTTCAATTTATTAGGTATGAATATTGAGAGGTCCTAGGCACTAGTGTGTGAAACAAGGTGAGTCCCATATCGTGTTATTCGTACTCGATTACACACCTTCAATCCTGGTATTCTCTCTCTGACGATATTGCTTCGCTTAGACTGAGCACAAGCATCTACACTTGACCAGGTGAACGTCACAGTCAAAATATTCAATATCCTTTGAGGATTTATTAGTCCTTCTCCCACACCAGTTCTTACTCTATCAGAAAACCGCCATAGGAGAACTGCTTGCAAGGGGCACTCATTTCAAATTGTATCTCAATTACATCCACGTATTTTATATCGGCTAACCCGTTCTTAGCAGCATAATTAGAGGCTCAGCTTGCTGATATCATTCCCTGAAGATCATTGAGCACTCTCATAAGGCACTATTGTTGTATCTTCATCACATACTTCATCAAGATGCCGTACAATACCACGGCCATTCCGCCTCGAAAGGAGATCACAGGTCAAACACAACTTCCCTGTAAGCGGAAAATGGCAATAATACCTACCCACTTACCCAAACACATTCTAACCGATGCCCTTCAGTATCCAGAGTGAAAAAGATAATTGCACAAGACCAGGACATCACCATCTGTTCTAACAATGCCGCTTTCGTCATCACCCTCGCAACGGTACGTACTTCGCTATGACGAGCCGTAGCATTCCATTAACCTAGCACACAGGAGATGTTTATTCAATATCTCGCCTCCGAGGGTCTGAACATGGTGAAGCTGGAGCGTAAGCCACGAAGAAACATCCAGTACAAGGACCTAGCCACGGCGGTATCGCACAAGGACAACCTCGAGTTCCTAGAGGACATCGTGCCCAAGACGGTGCCCTACAAGCAGATCAAGGCGCAGGCAGCCGCCACGCGCACGCAGCTCAGCGGCGGCGTGGCGGAGCGATCGGAGGAGCAGCCACCGGCCGCTGTCCCGAACGGCAAGAAGCACAAGAGCAGCGTCAGTCGTTCGAGCCTGAACGGCAGTTTCGTGGGTGCGAGGGGTGCTCGGATAGTGAGCGAGGACGACGGACTGGCGGACCCCAACGATCAGCTTCAGAATGAGATGCGACAGGCGGCCAGGGGCGAGGAAGACGTCAAGATGACCGGATAGGAGAAGGTCGCAGATGATGATGGGTCCTTGATTGCTGATCAAACACGGCGACGCCTTAGCAGCAAGCGCAAGGCGAGTAAGCTGTCGCTCTGAACGGTTGACATTGATAGACATGGCGTGGGTGGGGCTTCACATAGCAGAAAATTCAGATAGGAGGCTGCGTTTTACGGCCCAAATGGACGCCAACCAATAAATAGCATTGCCTTATTCATGGGTATATGCCGCAATTTCTACGCAATTATCGCCCGCCCGGGCACTAGCATCCATTTTATACACCAAGAGTTATCCCGTATTCATTCCTCCATCCGATCGCCTAAATGGACACCGGCAGGGATTCTGCCTTCCCGAAGCATCGCCTCCAGTCTGGTGATCTCGTCCAAGCTCGTCGCCTTTTTGATCATGTCCTGTAGCCGTTTCTTCTCCTCCTCGGTGAGTTTTATCCTCGACATGCGCGTGGGCAGCCCGGCGCCCCCATTCGGCAACGACGCGTCGAAGGTCTTGGACTTGGTCCCCATGATCTTGGACGCCAGGTCCGTGGGCTTCTCCGCCGTACCGAAGAGTGCCGTCGCCTGCTTCCGCTCTGCGTCCTTCACCTTCCGGTAGTCCAGGAAGCGAACCGACGGGCATCGCCAGAGGACCCAGTATCGGTAATGCTGCGAACCACGGTCCGTTAGTTTCGGCTCCGAGAGCACTTTTATCTGACTAGGAACCCTTCCAGACTTACCTCCTTCTTTGTCACGGGGTTGTCCGTCAACACCAAATGCGTAAGCCGAGAAAAAGACCCTAATGGGTCTAGGTCCGCTAATTCCTTCAGGTCATTCGACTCCAGCTGCAAGTTCCTGAGGTTCGGGATCGAGTTGGCGAGCGTGGGCTGTATGGAGGCGACGCGATTGCGCGCGAGGAGGAGCGACTGTATTCGCGGCGATAGGGGGAAGTTTCCTAGTATCTGAATGTCGTTGTCGACGAAGTCTATGGCATCTTGCGGCTGCAACCGCATTCGTTAGCATATTGTTGCTCACGCGACACTCGCCTATACGAGAAAGGAAAGGAAAAAGGATAGAACGTACACCTGCAACGCCCAGGTTCTCTATGGCGGGAATTCGATGTCCTGTTCAGGCCGGCAAGGGCTCGCTATCAACTCTGCTCTGCTAGATCAAACAAGTGTAGTATCTGCTCTTTTCCGACATACCTCGAAGGTCGAGCTCGCGCTCCTTCAGCGCGTTGAGCCAAGAGGGGGAGTTCTGGATTAGCTCGGCCGTAAGCCTCATCTTGATAGGCGGGCCTTGCCTGTTTTACCGTTAAAATGTATTTATAAGCGCCGTCCGAAGAAAGAGGAAGAGAATATCGCAGCTCGAAGGCGTCAGTTTGTTGGTGGAAATGTTATATGCAACTAGCTACAATGTTTGCGAGGCTGAAATTCTAAGCGAAAATTGATGGGGCAGCCCAGACACAGGCACTGTGAACGCAAACTGTGGGGGTGGGGTGGGGATGATACCTGGTTTAAGAAATAAAAGTTGAACGGTAAAAGACAAATGCAATTATCCGACATTGGTACGTAGCTGGCGAGGGGGGGAAACAATACAATTGTTCTATCACTCTATTGTCGTCTTCATACATTTCTAGCGCAGCATCACTTATAAGAATTCCATAGCACCATGGGTAAAGCTACCCCGGACAAGATTCTACGGCTTCCTATCTAAACCACACACAAGGGATCAAGTGTCAATCGATTATCTAAATCGTCTCCTAGCAGACCCTCATTGCCGGATATTTGTTCAGCCATACGTAGATTCAATGCTCATTATCAGGCTCATACCAATATATCAGGGGCGCGGGCCAGGGCAGGAATACACATCTACGAAGCGTGTGTCCTACATTTGATTAATACCAAAACGCGTACTTCCGTACGCAATTATGAAAACAGAATCTCAAGCGATTAAGTTCATTTTGATCCTCCGAAAACACCTGTAATCTCAATACAAATATATTGTAGGCAATACTAGGACCGAGATATGTAAGGTGTTCATAGATTTACATGTATTGGTTTCCACAGGCTTATAGCCTATTAAATGTATGTGCCACATAAATCTCAGTCAGTCAACTCTACCTAACGGAAAGGTTAGCCGTATGCTAGAGGCGTAATAACTGTCAGTAATGAGAATATCCAGTGTAGAAACTATAAAGCATATATCATAAAAAGTTCCAACAACCTAGGCGTAGGTATGTATTGTTTCGAGCAAACCTTCCCCATGTCTCTTAATTTATTTGGCGGCATCTCTTTCTACAGTTCCAACCGCCCTAGTTCAAATGGTATAGACGCAGTTATTATTTCCGACAGTCGTCCCAACGTCCTAGGTTCTTTAAACTTTGGTCTTCCAAATTCTAGCCCTCAAAGAGTTTATAATGCTCATCGAGCCGCGGAAAAGGACTTTGGCCCCTTTGTCTCTTGTTACCAAAGACAAACCAATGGCCAGTCCTGACTAGCTGAATCTGACAAAGACCAATTGTTCTATTATTGGTTACAAAGCCTTGTCGAAGTAAACAATAATAAGAGGGCCAAAGTGCGTATATAAGTACTTGCATAAACTGCTACCACATGAAACTATCCCCATCGATACAAGTAAATCAGCTAGTATTATCCACCAACGAAGGAAAACAACTTAGATATTTTCAAAGTACAAATAACGCTTTCAATACCCTTCTTCCCTAGTAGGTTAGTCCCGAGATTCATCATGAGGATTGAAACCAGAGTAATAATCGGAAAAAACGGTAGTATTTTGGGCAAGATACCGGTCAAAATGGACGAACCGTCAGACAGTGGTTATTACGGTGGTGGTAGCGCAGGCGCTGACTACCTGAATCGAAATTCTCGCGGTATCCCACCCCAATCCCCTTCTCGCGACGAGGCCCCGGCTACTTATACGCGACCTCGGGTGGACCAGTCAGCGGCAATCACGGAGTACCGTGAACATGCTCTATCTCCTCGAACTCCCCGCGCTACGGGGGATGCACGCAGGCACAGAGAGACTCGAGAGCGGCAGCGCCGAGAGACCCGAGAGACCCGGGATCGCCGTGAGCATCATGAACACAGGTCTCAGCGGTCTTTATCAGAAACAACTAGAGCACATATCCACGCTGCCGAGGAACCTTTACCTTCGCCTCGCCCAAAAGGGGTGCGCTCGCCGGGGGGCAATTCGGATCTGAAGGACGTAGTCAAGGGTTTTTTACGGCTGGCCACTCGCCCGAAGAAGCCGGGCGAGAGGGAGGACTGGCGGAAGGTGAGCAGCGACAACGAGACATTTTTCCCAAACCCCAAGATCACCTTCCTCGTCGACTGTCCCGAAAACCTGGTATGTCAAATCTGTCAGGAAACGCCGCTAAGGATGGGATTGTCCTCACACGAACCCGAGGCGGAGACACCAGCCATCCTGCCGTGCGGTCACCTGGCCTGCCATAATTGTATGTCATTTTGGCTTGAAGCACATGTGAGTTGTCCCTTCTGTCGCGAGTATATGGTCCACATCGGGTGCCGTCACCAGGTCGAGCCTCGTCTGATCGCCCACGACACCATTGGCTCGCTTCCCAAGACCCTCCCAGAGGGCGGCGTCATCAGTAACAAGTGTCACCCTTGTCGAGATAAGGATCGGAGAGGTTATACAATATCCAAGTGGAATATCCTCGCGGAGGATTTCAAGAAGGCCCGTCGAGAAGCCGAAAGATTCGGGACCGCGGCCGCGGACCTGGTACTCAGAAACGCCCAGAAGGCCTTCGAGGGAGTCTCGCACGGAATGGCCCTCGATGCCTTGACGGCGCGATACTCTAGTTGGTAAGTTTGGGGGTTTTCTCTTCCACGGAAAAGTTCCACCCCTCACACTCTTTAAGTAACCATGCTTGTTTTTCTTGTCTGTTTATCGCAATCGTCTATAGTATCAAGTACGTACGCTTAATACCTAATCCTCTACAGTGTAAGTCTGAACCACTGGGGGATAGGTAAGCAATCAATAGTTTTCAAGTTGATTTGTTTAATTAATAATGTTTTATTATACGATTCAACAGCATCCCTAAAAGAATCATTTGCAATTGTGAATCTTAATGTCGACTCACTATTATCTAATAGTCTGCCTAAATTTGATCAAATGACAGCCTGCACAAGCCAGAACCTAGTCGATACTTGACAACAATTAAAGTGATGGTTAGTCATTTAGGTTAAACCTACTGATATGTTAGTATTCCTTAGAATGTATCAATGTATATTAGAGCTCTTAAGAGCTAGCCAATGAGACGGTGTAAAAGGGGATGCCTTTCCTGATTCAGCATACTGATGTCATGATGCTTTATGCCTCAACGTCGAATTGGCGTCAAGCTTACAAGACCACCATTAAAAAAACCCATGCCAACAAATCTGGCTTCTTTGTTTTCGAAGCAAGGTCATTGACGTAACATTTCTTTGCAGCACACTTTTTTTGATTGTTGTACAATGACCTGGTATAAAACGTCACCCTATCCCTACCACACGGAGAGTTCAGTGATTCTACAGATATTAGCACCCTGAAGTTAACAACGACAACATAAGCTTGGAAAGATCAGGCCGTTATCTAGATATTAAATTGAAGAGTCCCGTTTGCATCAGGAGCCATCCCAGACGTCCAATCCAGACCACACGATCATCATGGGCATCACATCAGGCGTCAGCCACTTCTTCCAATCTATCGTCGAAGTGATACAGGGAATATTTGCAACCATTCTCCATGCTTTCCAATTGGTGACCAACTCGATCATCAGCTTTTCCCAAGGTGTCGTTCATTTCATCGAAGGCACGCTTGGCTTCGCGATCCGTATGTCTCAACTGCCTATAAAACCTAACCTCTCGTCTTTATGCTGACAAGTCCAGATAACTTCTTCATCCTTGGTACATTGGCAGCGGTTGTGTTTGGGTATCTGCTCTATACCCAGAGGCAGCGCACTGGACCCATTACCAGGACGGTTAAGGACAAGTCATCTTAGTCTAAGCAATATCTCACGAGTTGAGACGTATTAATAGCCAGGAATGATTGCAGATATTCGGTTTATTCAGCTGGACTTTATGATTTCATCAATGAATTAGGTCACAAGGGAATTGGAATGGTTGGCTATTTAAACATTTTATGGGAAAGATCTTAGGTAGTTATGCTGCTTATAATTAGTTAGTATCTAATTCTGACCCTAGCTAGTGTTCACCAACTCATTGTGACGGTGGCAGTTCAGCTAGCATACTAAAACCTGAAACACACAGAATTAAGACTGTAATGTTCTGATATATAAGCGGCCTCGAAATGGTTGAGATATACTCGTTCTTTTGCTTCTTTCTATGCTTGTTCTTAAACCCCTTTCAATAGTATTTCTCTATTCTTATTATGTGTTCAAGTTTATACTTTTGCCTTCCTCAATTCTCTACTGTTTTCTACCTAGAAATAGTCATAATGTAAATAATAATATTTGAAATCAAGGTCGTTCCCTTAGTTTCATGTCATCTTTCAGTCCTTATTTCTAAGACATTTCAGTTTTTAAAACATTCAATATGAACTATATTAGCTATGTAGTTTTCGGTAACTATAAGACAGTTTATACTTTTGGGTTATTAATATTCGCTAAATTCGAGCCACCTGTAACATAGCAATCAGAGGCTCAATATATATAATCCCCCCAGGACTATGTAATACGTTGCATCATTATGGCCTTTTTATGTTATCCAGCAGACGAATAATAATACGTAATATCGAGGAGCTACAACATCTAATAAGGAAATAAGGACTTTTTCAGTAAGATTTGGACACGATACTACAAGGAACCTGCAGATTAGTTACATCGCAGCGTCACATGTTCGTCTCCTATAGGTTAACCAATCATTCCGACAATGTGTGAACCATGACTCCCATTAACATGTAGTATTCGGTTACCGCATTCTTCTTCATAGGAACCATTCGACTCTTGGCGGCATCACTGACCATAACTCTGATATACTAGCGCTTTGCCCCTCCAAACACCTAACGTGTTCTTATATAGTTGTTGGGGGGCATGAACTTTGGATAACTTCGGCTGTACTATACTCGATTCTATTATTATTTGAATTCCATTCATACGAAAGCTCGCCATCATGCCGTTTCAATCCAGGCTACCAGGTCTACCCCTCGATAATTGGTTTTGGTGGGTTTGTGAGAACTACCTATATCGCCTGCCAGAGCCCGCTCCAAGGGTCCGTGAGAGACCTATGGAAGTTCTCTGCGTCGGGATGAGTAGGTCTGGCTCGGAGTCGCTCTCGAAGGCACTCGAGATACTCGGCTACCCCACCTACCACGGCTGGGACCTACTGCTGGAGCACCCGACGCGAATGCCCGGCTGGAAGAAGCTCGTCGAGAAGAAGTACTTCGGGACGCCCGACGGCGAGCTCACCGCGGCCGACTTCGACGCGCTGCTCGGCCACAGGGTGGCGGTCGCCGACATGGCCAGTTACTTCTTTGCCCCGGAGCTGATCGACGCATACCCGGATGCGAAGGTGATCTTCAACTATAGGAAGGATATGAGTCGATGGGTGCCGAGTATGGACAAGACGATCATGCCTGTCGCCGAGAGCTTGCTCTTCTATGTAACATCTTGGTTCGAGGCCAGGACCTTCTGGGCTTACCACTTCACATACAGGTGGTTTCTAGCATTTGCATACCGATCCCCGTACGGCGATTTTGGGGTAGGCGTGCGGAAATGCGGGCCTTGGGTTTACCGGGGTAAGCTGCCTTCTCCGCAGTACGGAACGCTCGAGGAAGTTCATAAGCTGACTATGGTGATGTTTGATTCGTAGATCATCGCAACATGATCAAGGGACAAGTACTGCCACACCGTTTGCTAGAGTGGACGTACGAGGACGGGTGGGAACCTCTTTGCAAGTTCTTGGGGAAAGAAATCCCCAATGAACCTTTCCCGCAGTGAGTAGCATCCAGAGTCATTTATCAATACAAATCCCGACCTGCCTCAAGAGTGAGACTCTCCTTGAGGTATACTCGGGAGTCACAAGCCCTCGATACAGGGTTCGAACTATCGATAATTCGCCAAATTCTCTAAAAAGAGGAAACACTGACTCCTGATATTGTAGTGCGAATGCATCAGGGGCCGATTTTGAATCCAAAGGCAACCAGGTCATCAATATCACGATGAGAAAGGTGGTGAGAAACTTGGCGATCGTTACTGTAGCCTTCGGATTGTTACTTGGATATAGCTGGCGAGAGTACCATGCATAGCCTATTAGCGAATAGGACCATTGGGCATTACGTTCGACGCGTATTCCTTAGAGTATTACCTGGAGGCGCGTTGCGAGCTATTGTATACGTCGAGATACCTATCTTCTGATATGGTAGCTGCGAGTATTCCGGTATCGCGAGTCTTTTACTTCCAAACTGGGAGCTTTTTAGAGCTGGCTTACTCACGGGGCATCCTAGGGAGTTATGTGGCCTTTGTTCTCAATGAAACTCCGGATAGTTCCGAAAAGGTGTTGATTAGAGTAATATCTTACTCTCGAATTCGGTGAAGGTGCACATGGACTAGGCAGCCCAACTAGGACTCAAGGAGACAGGCTAGCTCTTATCAATGGCATAAGCACATATTTTCTTCCGTGGAGGATTTGTTCCTTCAAGAATCTACCAAGTAATCCAAAAAATGAATGGTTACTCCACATTGATAGTATAACATAGATCATAGGACAAGTACAGACATAATTATCTAGTGACTTGTCGTCAATTTAATCTCCCGAAAGAGAAACTGAAGTGACTTTGTATCTTCTATTTTTTTAGTAGTTTAGAGATAATTTTATATTGACTAAATAATCACAAAATGAGGGACATGATAGACTAGGTATTACAACTGTTTACGCTCCTTAGAATTTGAATCTGATGGGATAAGTAATATCTTCCACATCCCACAAAGAAAAAGAGATGAACGAGAGTAATATTTAAAGAGAGTCTAAGATAATCTGTGGAGAAAAATAAAGAGCTCAATA
Source organism: Xylariaceae sp. FL0662B (assembly GCA_022376535.1). NCBI lineage: Eukaryota > Fungi > Ascomycota > Sordariomycetes > Xylariales > Xylariaceae > Xylariaceae sp. FL0662B. Next base: position 8,163 of record JAJJKD010000217.1, on the reverse strand, counting down.
GCAGTTCACACGGCTATCTAAGACAGCCTCAAACTCCCAGGTGCCAATCTTCTCCAAATATGGCCCTCGTCAACCCTGCCATTCTTTACCAGCAGACATTCTAGTTTATCGACAATATGAGCTGTTTCTTGGGTAGAACCCCACAGAGACGAGGCGCTGATAGCGGCCTGCATCAGCCAAGTAATCGATTTATCAGGGTTACCCATATGTTCATAAATTTTCGCGATGTCTTCCATCGTGCTAACACCACAGTCGTCCTTTAGCGTAGCTTCTGTCGGTGATCCCGTGTCGTCAACTGGCCCAACGATTTCGAAGCAAACAGATAGGGCTTCGTTCCAAGACTCCATATCCATATAGACATGTTCAAGTTGTCGTGCTCCACGACGGGTATACAACGAAGTTGGGCCATATGAGGCGGTCGTAACGTCGAGGGTAGCTCGTCCAAGCTTTAGGGCTCGTTCGTACTCATGACTCCGCCGTAGGAAAGCGATGCGTCGGAGCTGCGCTGTCAGTGTCAGATGGTGCGTCGGACCCAATGCCATGGTGAGGCCATCAAGCAAGCATGAGAGGGCACTATCGGAGACTTGATATTGGGCACCCTGTGTGCGTAGCTCTCGTGCTAATATAGTGAGAGGATGATCCTTGCCCAATGAACAATCTGCCAAGTGGGTTATATATCCTAAGATGCTGGTACGTAAGGACGAGCACAAGGCTGTATTGACAGGGGATAGCGTTGTGAGAAGTCCTATGATGAACATGCCCGCGCCAAGCTTGATCTCGGTAGCCGCTATTTCACATGCCGTGTTGATCGCTGGCCATGCTTGACGGGGCGAATATACTTTGAAGAAATAGACGCCGAGCCCAAGTTTGTCCCAGAATGGGCTTTTCGAACCACTCAGAGTCATGTGGCCATCTGCAGAGCAGGCAAAGTCGAAGACCGTTTTGAATACCAATTGTGCACTACTTGATTGTGGATCGTTTCCGAGAGCTAAGCTTACAGTTAGGACAAGAAGGGAAATCCTTCGAGGAGTCCTTACATTTGTATATTGTTACCAAATGGTCTTCCTGTTGATTTGGGAGAGGCGGAAGCCCATCGACCCCGTCACTCTGCTGACTCGGGCAGCTGGTTGTATCCAGCACTATCTCATTCCTACCAAATTCCGAGAGCTTAGATAGGGTCAATGTATCTTTATTGAGTTCCAAGTTGTCAGGATTGCCCCGCGAAGCAGCTGTTAAAGTTTTCACATGTCGTTTGAGCCTGCGTTGGTCCTTGATATTTAATTGCATTGTATAAGAAGGTGATAGTAGCGACCTGCTAGCAAGCTGCACAATCATCTCAGTCTTTTCCTGGCTCTTCCAGTTTTTGAATACGTTCCATTTATATAAACGTTTTCGATACATGGAGCGACTGTAGCTGTTTCGTCATTCATTCATTCCTACCCCAAAGAGGGACCGTGCAACATGAATCTTAACGAGCTTCAGCAAAGAGGTCGATCTTACGTTGCCTTGAAATTGTGATGGCGCTGCATCAGTCTTTGCACCTCCGTGAGAGTCTTCGAATCGGTGAGATAAAGTGTCTCGATCGTCTCACGATGTTTCAGCCATTCTTCTTCTGACGGTCCTTGGGTCTTGGCGAGTTGTTGAGACATGACTACGGTCTCCATGCCGCCACACGCCTTCGTAACAGCTGATTTCAGTGCGTCGAGCGATATTGTCCGTCCTATGACCTTGTTGGCTTAGGTGTAACTTTTGGGATGCGAAAGAAAAGCCCAAAAAATGGGGACTTAGTCATTATAACATTATCCCTCATCGTTCTATCATGAGGATGTGTTATCTACGCACATGCAAAGAGGCTGACAAGAACGCCACTTAGGCAGCCGTAGATTTTCGACAAAATGACTCTGCATATTGGTATTTATAATCCTTACACCGCAACCAGGAGTCTAAGCCTACAATGCGCTCGGGCCAAAAAAGGGGCAAACTGCAGTGGCACGTCGCAGCCTTATCTCCTAACACCCGCATGGGCAGTCTCTAAAGAGCTGGCAACAAGGTCTGATTTTTTCATACTGGCACTGTCAAGCTATCTTGTAGGCGAAGCTACCAGAAGGTATCGGAAACTAAGAAAACTTCGTCGTAGAAAGGTGTAGGTAGGAAATATCCCTCATTGAAGCTTCACTGAACAAATTAGGCGCTCATGCAACCTGTGTATTGCAGTTTTCTTTGCATATCTGGGATTTCCGTGTTACTCAAGCTATATTCCAGAGCAAAGATAATTCTTCTTGCTTACAAGTCTCTTATCAGATGGGTAGGTAAAGTTGTTTTCACACCTCTATAGAATTGCATAACGGCATTATTACCGATAGCCTATAGGTAGGTAGAAAATAACATTCCACCACAATCCGAGACTAGATATCATAATACATCGTCCTGACCATTCACAAGTCCTCAAGATGTTCCTGTCAGGTTTCCTTGAGGTCATCCGATACCTTCTCGACCGCCCCCTATCTACCTCCATCAGGTTGTGTTGACTAACTTGTTTTAGTCACATTCTAATGTACGAGCAATTTTCGTCAAGCTACATCCGAAAAGGCATTCCGCTAATCATCAGCGATTCTCAAGTTCCACGACATCATACGTGGTAACTTCGAATCGAAGATCGTGTTCTGGAATGTTCAAACATTTTGACAAGCCCCTATGTAATCAAGTCAAACTCGCTAGCTTACGTGCCCTCTAATGGATAATAGTTTTGTAGTATCTATAAACAAGACTTGTTAACACTCCATATTTATAGAGATGCTAACATACCTCCTCAGTATGGTGCCGAAGGACGTTGGGATGGATATGGTGGAAATGAAGATATTTGAATAACTTAGAGTGATCGCCGTGTTAGTGGCTGTCAAAATGCCGATCTGAGGTTTTGATTCAAAGCTTAATATATCATTGTGATAATTTTCTCTAAAACCTCCCGTCCTCTTTCCAAATGAGCTTAACGTATTCGACTTTATATTCCAGAGTGGTGGAGGTACCTAATTACTATCCTATCCCCAAGTAGAAATTTAGGATCAGTCCCATCAAGCAGAATAAGTATTAGTTCGTAAGATAGGGAAACTTGATAAAACATGTGCACTATTATGCATTGACCCTTGCAGAGTCCCCGTATCTGCCCATCAGAGGTATCGTCTGGAATAAACTGGCGTAGCATTGTACTTTCATTCTAACACTGAGATGTAGGCCTCTAAGGTTAGATATAAACTGTATGACTCAAAATTGATACACAATCTCCAAATCCCCGCCTCATGTTTACCGATAGCCGTATCAACTAAAATCGACCCAACGGCGTCTAGTTATTCTTCGTTCACGTAACTCAATAGTCAGCTTTCCAAAATTCAGTCTGACTCATTTTTCGAGCCTTAAACTGGCATATAAAATGAGGGGGGTGAGGGACATTTGGGACCGAGAAATACCGAAGTGGCACAGAGCACACATGCACCCAGCCCCTTAACAAGAAACTGCGCCAATCGACTTTTTCCAATATTTTCGTAATGGTGTGAAGACCTGACGGCGAACATGTACCGTATAACGTCAGCCTACGTGGCACGTCGGCTTCGCGTGCCAATACGAGTGTGGTTTAATATCTTGGTTAGGTGTGTAGCCTATGCTGCCTTTTATCGGTGAAGACTTTCGATGTAACTTCTAGTTGGCTATTGGCCAGAAAATCTCAGATGCCGGTGCCAACTAATAACTTGCTATCCGCCGTGGCAGTGTCGTCGCACCTATCTAGGCAACTCAAGGGCTGAAGCCACCATGAGCTTTCCATTTTATTAATACTAGCAATTTAGCTAGAGAGTCTAGAGCATCCATTCGTTCTTCACCAGGTGAACAAGAGGTCAATAATGTGGCAGATTAGCTGAATAATTATTACCATCTCGTTTAGTACGATATTCAAACTAAGGACCGATCGTGTATATCATTGATACTGATATCGTCTTTCTCAATACAAGGATTCCCCCCTAAATACCTACCCTACTTGCCGCTTATTATACCCTCTCCAATCCGATACGTCCTCTGACGGTAATGAGGTGCGAGTTTTGCATCCCATTGACCATTGACGTGCTTAGGGGTAGCGCCGCTGAATATGCACATCACACAACCTTCTTTGAGTTAAAAGCTTGTGCAGAATCCAAAGCATGTGATATATGCTTGCTACTCTGGACATCGTTCACCCAGAATTGTCACAAGAGAGAAATCGACAACTGCCTCCATGGACGTCTCTCTGATCCTGAGCATCATAGAGACACGAGAATCTACTTACACACCTTTTTGAGCGATATGTTTCCTAGGGATACATCGAGTTCGGGCTGGGACGGCGATGCTATCATGGTTACCTGTGGCCCCATGAGGCATTCCGGTACCTATACCATAGTCAGTATCTTCGCAGAGCCAAGTGAGTAAACCCTGTACTTATTCCTCAGTGAAATGGCTTCACTTTTGTACTATAATACAGGGTGATATCCTATGGCAAACTAGGCTAACCTCCACGTAAAGATACGTTCGCCGCCCGGTATCTTGTCGAAAGAAATACTGTATTATCACGAGACCCTCAACTTCGCGTATCTATTTCCCAAAGGTGGTTGTCCTACTGTCAACGATTCCATTCATCTTGCGGTGGCCGAGAGGCTGTAGAAATGCCTACACGGGTCATTGATCTGGGAGAACCACCTACCGCGACGGATCTCAAGCTCTTTGTTACCCAAGGCTGCTATGGCCGATATGCTGCATTGTCGTATTCCTGGGGCGACGGTGTCAGACATAAAGTTAAATTAAAAAAGGATACGGTCAAACCCTTTATGGAAGCGATACCCGAGTCCGAAATGACTCTAGCTCACCGTGAGGCCATACAGATTGCCCGTGAGCTCGGCTATCGATATATATGGATTGATGCACTGTGCATTATTCAGGGTGACAAAGAGGATTGGGCGCGGGAGGCCGTCAAGATAGTCAATGTCTATGGAAACGCGGAGCTAACCATCGTGGCCGGAAGAAGCAATAATAGCCTCGACGGATTCCTAAGCTACACCTCTAAGCCGTCGCCCCCACCTAGCAGGATACCATACAGCATACTCCACACCGACACGCCAAATGAGGCGTATTGTTATATTCACCTACCGAGATCCCGAGTCACCGGACCAGTCGATAAGCGAGCCTGGTGTTTTCAAGAGTCACTTCTGAGTAGGCGCATGATTATATACGGTGAAGAACAATTAAGTTTTCAGTGCCGGGAACGAAAAGATCACGAGGATGGATCCTACGACAACTTTAAAAGGGGCGTAGGGGACAGGTATGATCTCTCTACTGATGACTTGGCAGAACGGGGCCTCACAGAAGCCGACGTATTGAAACGCTGGTACGAGCTCTCAAGAATGTACGCAGTCCGAGACTTGTATGACCCAACGGACGTATTCGCTGCTCTTTCTGGCGTAGCCACCAGATTCCAAAGAGCCTTGGGATGCAGGTATCTTGCAGGACTGTGGGAGAACGACATGATTCGTGGGTTGTTGTGGAAGAGTCGTCGGGTCTTAGGTGGCCCCGATACAAAAGAGGCTCTGAAGAAGCCCGTAGCAGTCTATGGAGATCTGAAGGGGAAAACCATTACGCGAGCGCCTTCATGGTCTTGGCTCGCTTTAATCGGTCCAATATGGCCGGCGATCGGAAGAACATATAATAGAAAACTTCAAGATCCATCGACTTTTCGGTGTCGCCCAGCGGATCCGCTCGGACGTAGCTGGAGCCCCGACAACTGGCACCCTGGTATTGTGAAGGACTTCCCGCTCTGCAGATTGAAGGTCATCGGGTGCCCTCGAGAAGTCCGTTGCTCAAGCATTAGAGTTTCCGAGTACCCCCAGAAGCCTAAGTGGGACACAGCCCCGAGGATCGTTCGCCATGGGATATTATTAGAACCCGCGCAGGGCAACAGTGACATGGCAGCTGGTGTAGCCGCCCAGGACCACATCGTTGCAATGGGGCTCTTCGACCTGGCGGAAGACAACCCTCAAACGTTATGGGTTATGTGCGTGCTTTCCGATGAAGGATTAATGCTGCAACGAAATCCAGATCAATCTTTTTCCAGACTTGGTGTTTTCGTCGTAGCGAATGAGGCATGGTTCGAACAAGGAGAAAATAGCCACGTTGTGCTTATATAGCTTGTTGATATGGATACAAATTATTGGAATATCTGGTGGCTGGTATGTGAATATACGGGTGGCTGGACGACCCATACCAGTAGCTATATAAAAAAATATCCCCTCCTACCTATAATACCTCTTCTACTACTACTATTATTAATATAACTAATATATATATTCATAACCTGCGTATTTATCATAATAGGTTATAAGCCCGGAGCTTATTACTATTATTATTATTATTATAATTACCTATCCGTTATTTATTTATTTACTATTTATTATTAAAAAATATAGTTTAAGCGTTACGCTTTTTATATATATAATACGGATAAGTAAAACGGAATTAATAAAACGGAATCGAAAATTTTATATAAAATAATATTAATAAAGAATTAAAGATGTATATAAAAAGATAATGTATTAATAAATGAAAAAGATGGAAAGAAATCTCTACCTTATAGCTTTTTAAAGAAGCTATATACTTATTTAATTTATTAGTATTACTTATATAACTTAGTATAGTCTATATATAGTAGTCCGTATATATCCCTATATAATAATATATTAAAATGCCGGCCTATAAAAAAAAATATTACTACCTTTAGTAATTTTATTATAATAAATCTTTTTACGATTTCCGTAGGCGTTTTTATTTTTTTATAAATATTGGTTTTTTAATATTAAGCGTATATTTATAAAGATATCCCGGTTTTTTTTTCTATATTTATTACGGCAGTAGTTTTAGCGCACCTTATTTACTGCTATAACCCCACAGTCACATATAAATAGCGATTAAATAAAATAAAGAGTAGGTGGAGGTTTTACCACATATATATAGCTATATATACTTAAACCTCCTCCTTTTTTTTATCTTTATTATTTTGTTATAATAATAGTAATTATTTAGTTATACTGCTATATTAATAAGTGCTATTATATAATAATAAAGATCCCTTATAACTAATTAGCTAGTTACTTTTAAGGTACTATATTTAATTTATGTTAGCTTTATAAAGTAGTAGTTATTTATTTTTTCTACCGCGTTAGCCTTTTAAAATAGTAATAATATTTTTATTTTTATCGGATTTATTACCTAAGCGCATATAATAAGCCTTTAGGCATATATATAGCCTACCGATAATATTTTTATAAATATTATCCTTTTTTAATTAATATTTAATATACCTATTAATATACGTCCTAATAGTTTAGCTTTAAAAAGTATATAAAACGTTAAATTATTTTATATACGTTAAGCACTTTTTATTTTATTTATATTAACTTTATAAAGTAGTAAATTACCACTTTTCTAGGTAATTTTTTTAGCGTATATTAGCCTTTTAAGGTAATAACTGAAATTTTTTACCTTTTTATCCTAATCCGCGTTAGCTTTTTAAGGCAGTAGATTATTTTTTAATTATTTTATTTTATTAATAATTTTACTATAGCTTTTATTATTACTAATAAGGTTAATAGTACCCTTTAAGTCCTGCGTATTAAATTAACTGCTAAATTTATTAATTATATCTATTTATTATAAAATAACTATAATAGTTAAATTTAATAGCTAACTATTTAAATTTAGTAGCTTTAAGGTAAAAATATAGCTTTATAAGCTAAAATTAATATTATAAATACTACTTATTATATATTATTAATTAATAAACCACGCTTTTAACCTTTATTTTTAAATATTCCTATTTTAACTAGTTTATTAAACTTTAATATATAGGCTTTATAATTAAAAGGTAAAATAAACGTTAATAATAAGGCTATCGGTATAAATTAAGCTAAATTTTATTATATATATATACGTTTAAAACCTAAAATATAATATATCGTTATTCCTATATTATATATATAACGAAAGGAAAAATTGTAAAATTATAAGACTATTATAACTATATTAAATCGATTATATAATAATCCTAATAGGTCCTATTAATCAGTTAAAAAATTACGTAATTTCTATTAAAAT
>JAJJKD010000216.1:0-52455 GCA_022376535.1 Xylariaceae sp. FL0662B | reverse complement strand
TTTTATTTTTATTTTTATTTTTACCTTTATTTTTATTATTATTATTATTATTATTATTATTATTATTACTATTAATAGGTTTATTATTATTAATATTAGTGCGTTTAATAATATATAAATTAGCGATAGGGCGGCGGGGAATAAGAAAAAAAATAAAAAAAGCCGACCGGGAAATTAATAAGGCCGGTACTGGACCTAAATAGGGCTATAATAAAAATAATAAAAATAAAAAAAGTAGAAATAATAGCGGTAATAGTAGTAGTAGCGGTAATAATAATAATAATAATAACCTTCCGAATTATTTTAAAAGTATTAAAAAAGGCGCTTATAATAATAAAAATTAATTATCCGGTTATAATATTAAAACGGGACGGAAAAAAATTAATTTATATCCGATATTAAAAAAAACCCGGTAAAAATCCGGAATATAGCAAACCGGAATAATATTATAAGCTATAATTTATATATTATATTCGGTATATATATTAAAAATATCAATAATAAATTAATATAATTAAATAAATATATTAATAATAAATAATAATTAATAATAAAAAAACCTACTATAATATAATTACCCCGGAATAGCCCGATTTTTTTTTTATATATTAAATATATTTAAAAGTATTAATATTTATATATTATATATAAAAATAATCCGGGCTTTATATTAATTATTAATAAATCGGATATATATTATATATATTTTAAATATAAAATATATAAACTATATATAAAAATTAAAAAATATATCCGGATATAATATATTATATAATTAGCGTAAATAAATATTAATTTTATATATAATAACGAATTTTATTCGTTATTATTTAAGGTCGGTATAGCGGCGGTTATAATAACGGTAATAACGGCAATAAAGGATTAATTAAAACCGGAAATAGTAGATATTTTTAATTTTTTTTATATATTAATTAATAGCGGTAATATACCGTAAAAAAGTCGGGTATAATCCGGTAAATAATTATATATTAATTATTATTAAGTCTAAAAAAAAAAAGAAAAAAAAAAGGTTTAATAATAATAAAAGTAAAAAATATCCCATAAAGCGATATATAATAGTATAAAAATTATACTTTATCGGATTTAGAAATAACCCTATATATATTAATATTAAAGGTAAAAATAACTAAAAAAAAAAAAAAAAAAAAAAAAAAAATCATTATTAATTATTAAAAAAAAATAGCAATTAAACGTAAGCGTATAAGCAGTTTTAAATTACTAGTTAATTTTTAATATTTATATAGTCGAATAATAAGCCGTTTATATATCGGAAATAGCCTTATTTAATACCGATTAACCGGATAATTTAATACGGTTTACGTTTTTTTAATATATATAATAAAACCTATTATAAAAAATACCTTAAAATATACTATAAATAAATAATTTTATAAACTTATAAAGGTTTATATTAAATTTTTATATATATATATATAACTTTAAAAGCATTTTTAATCCGATTAAAAGTCGGTTTTTTATTTATCCCTTTCCTTAAATAAAAAATAAAAAAATAATTTAATTTTAAAATTTATTTATTTAGTTTTATTTTTAACTATAAACAATTTTAAATTACCGGCTAATTTTCGATATTTATACGGTCGAATAATAGGCCGTTTATGTATCGGAAACAGCCCTACCTAACGCCGACTAGCCGGATAACCTAATACGGCTTACGCCCCCCCAATATATGCGATAAAACCCACTATAGAAAATGCCCTAAAGTATACTGTAGATGGCACCTATAGCTCGTATCTTATCGGAAATAGTCTTCTCCTGTAGCGCCGCGCCACTGGCGGTATCCGTCCATAGTGTGGCTAATAGAGTGAGTTAGGTTCGATTCCTAACAGCGCTATTGGTATTCGCTCTATTAGCTCATGTTCCATATAATCGGGATAACACGGAGCTGACCAACGTGTCGCATGATCGTTTGTCGTGGGGACCTACGCGGATACCGGAACCATTTGGGGGTATTGTGAATGCATTTGGTTGCGCATACCTCCTTGTCATGTTGCTCTTCAGCTTTTGGCCGACCTCGATCAACCCCACCGCAGAGACCATGAACATGACCTCGCTGATGGTAGGAGCCACGATTATTTGGTCAGTGGTATACTATGCTGTTTGGGCACGGAAAGTCTACTCCGGTCCAGTTATTGAGATTAGATAGAATAAGACGTCTCTGCCTAGTTCATGGTTAATTTGGGCATCGGGGTAGTTCTGTAGTTGGGTTCAGCTCTAAGAAACACACTACCTACCAGAAGCGCGTCGTCCTATGCGTCGTAGATACGTCAGCGTAAAGAGTAGCTGCTGGACACTTGCAGGTAGATAGCAGGTAGTTGTTACGTCCTCCGGACGTTAACAAATTCATTATACCTACCAGAATCGAGGTCACCATATTCAGGCACAGCATAAAGATGCAGTACAAAAAGTCTATTAGCGCCGAACATATCCTACATTTCACGACGGGCAAGCACATCACGGCACTATCCGATAATCTATATGCCTTTTGATCCAAACGCCAGTCCATTCTCCGCAGAAAACCCGGACCGGATTCCATCGCCAGTACCAACCCGACCAAATTTCCAGGCCCAGAGAGATGAGATCCGTCTAACATGCGACCACGAATGAGAGCTTCTTCAGCGCTACGTTCGCAGGCATGCCGTTCTAGTAGTAAGAACTACACGCCTCCATGCCACGAAACCAGGTTCTGTTTAATCACCCTTATATCCTCCTAACAAAACATACCATCACGGCAGCTATATCAACCAGAAACCACTAATCGCTAAGGACCACTAGTCAGATGAATGGCTATAATGGCGCACTCTGCTGTAGTTCAAGACGTCACAAGTGGTGCGTTGACGGATCGTGAGAGATGCCGGAGGTGCTATCCGAGGTGTGGTGTGGTGTGCTTCCCTGCCCTAACACATACCGATTCTCATCCCCGCTCACCACCATACTGTAGGCGTCAGCAGCCGTCCTCGATCAGCATATCCAGGTCGCGATCGACGGCGTCCTGGTCCTGATCGGTATCCGGCGGGTCCAAGTGGTGGTGACTATGCTGCTGCTGCTGCGTCCCCGCGCCATGCTGCACGTGGCCGTCGACGCCGTCGGCGTCCGGGTCGTGGAGGAGCGCCTGGAAGGAGTCCGGGTGGTGCGTCGTAGTCTGGAATGGCTCATGGCCGGACAAGGACGCGTGCGCGCCGTAGGGCTCGTGGCCCGGTAGCGAGGCGTGCGAGGAGTGCGGGCTGGAATGGTGCGGCACTGTGTCTTGGGCGTGGTGATGGAGGGGGAAGGGGTCGAAGGCGGGGTGGTGATGGTGATGGCGATGGTGATGGTGGTGGTGATGGGAGGGCTGCGATATGATTTGTGGGTCTATCGGGTGATAGATGTCTGCGGCTTCGTGCAGCGAGGCTAGCGTAGCGGCGGAGTCGTGATGTAGCTGGGTTTGCATCAGGGCATGGTGGTGTGGTAAGGTCGGGTTGTGAGAGCTTGGGATGGGAGGGTTGAGCAGGGACGAGAGGTCGCTGGGATGGGTATAGGGGTTAGCTGAGCGGACTAGAGGGGGTAAACTATCATGTGGCATCTCGTTGTGCGCAGGCGCCTGTAAGCTGAAGATCCTGCTGCTAGCTGTGTCGACGTTTCCAGAGCCGGGGGCTATGCCAGGCGAAATGCTAGAGGACATGGGACTGCTGACGTCGCTGTCGTTCACGTTGAGTCGTCGAGATGCATTGGTATTCTGAACGGAAGGCGCCTTGCCCAGTTCTTTGCATTGGTCACAAGTCTTAATTACATCCGATACCGTCTCCTTAATCCGGCTCCAATGATACTTTTCGGCAATCGTGGCGGTGGTCTTGTTGATGCCGGCATGGGCGCCATGTCTGTGGACGCGGCGGGCGATATCCATCTGCTGTGCAGGATCGCTGATGACCTCTTTGTCCTTAAGCATCAAGACGTCGTTGTCGAGCAGCTTATAGTGTGTCGCCGCGCTGCGAAGCCTACTTTTCTCGGCGCGGTCAGATCCGTTTGGGTAGCGCCCGTACTTGAGGTAGAACCTAATTTTGTCGAAACGTTCTTCACTCACAAGAAGCGGGTCGCCGCCTTCGCCGGCGCCCGTGCCCAGCTCTCGCCCGTAGATGATGGCGTCAATCAGTCTGTCAGGGTAGGACTTCAAGTTGCCGCATCCCTTCACGCGGCCAATGCGCTTGAACCCGAGTGCGTCCCAGATCTTACACGAGGCTACGTTCGTTTCATAAACGAGATTGAAGACCGAGTATGTGTAGCCTAGTTTCGGTGCCCAGTCCAGGTAACTTTCGCCCATGAGCCGACCAACACCACGGTTGCGCGATGCATCCGTCACGAGAAAGCCGGCGTTACAAACGTGGCTGCTCCGACCGGGGTAATTAGGTTTGATCTGTTGCCCATTAGCACCCTATTCTAACGTTGAAGACATGGTCGTTTAGAAGACGCATGTCTCTTGCTTTGGAAGCCATTCCTAGCCGAATCGCTACAAAAGAACAGAGAGAAATCACTTTACATACTAGAACGTGTCAGCTATAATACTAGCAACGTACCGTATAAAAAGGGCAAGAAATTAGAAAAGGGGGAAAACCCCAAGGCAGTTCCAAAGTTAAAGATCTAGGATTAAGTTTATACGCACCATAGAAACTGCCGAGGCACTCTTTCGACCAGTCTTTGCCTTCGACAAGGTCCTCAGGGTGATCTATTTGGCCAAGGAGCATGATACCGGCGAAGTTCTGGAACCAATAGGCAGCGAACCTTTCAAGCGGCATCGGTTTTATCATGGGATAGGTATCGCCGCCCTCGATCTCCTTGGCGAACTGATCTGATAGGTAAAGGAGCAGAGAATGTGGCACTTGGTCACTCGAAACAAAGGGCACAACAGTTGCGATGGTCTGGCGATCCCGAAGAGTCACTTGACGAGGTATGATGCCCGGAGGTAGCTCCGGTCTGCCGGGTTCCGGGTAAGGCGGTGCACCCGAGACACGGTAGATAGTCGGGCTGAATGGATCATCCATGATGGCCGGCATCGTGCTCTTATTTTATATTAGAGTGAGTACTTCAGTCGGTTTGAACTGTGTCATGTAATCACCGTCACCGGGTACCTAGTCATGCTATATTATCAGCATTATACACACGGCCTCACCCTCACCCCCACCCTCACCCAGTTCAAAGCCGAACCGAATCACTCAGGCTACTCAAATGACGATTGCACTAAATGAGCACGGCATGGTAGGTAACCTTACCGGGATCGAACCTACATGTACTGGGTACCAGGTGTGATGTTGTGATGTTGTGTCACCGTAGCCACGCGGGTACCTTGTTTCGTCGGCGGTTCCTGGATGTCGGTAGCCGATGAGGCGAGGGATATTTTCTTGTGAGAGGAAGTTCGCAGGTGAACTTCTGAGACCGGGTCCTTATTTCGGAAGTGGTCCGTGGGGGGGGGAAGAGAGTTCTCGCTTGGCAGTTAGCTAGCAGGCAGGTAGGTCTACCATGGCCCAAGCGCCCTTTTCAACGCCTGAATAACTCGGAAATGACCTCACCGTGCACAACCTGGAATTCGCATTACTTACGGAATATTATTAGCCCTTTTCCCTATCCAGATTGGACTCCGGTAATTTCTCGGCAAAACACCAGAGAACCCTTACCCCTTTTAGCCAAAGTCACTAATACACACTTACAAGTTGCAAGTGAAGTTCAACGCGATTACACATTACTACCTAATGCTGTTCTGTCTTCCCTTCATTATCTCCATCTGTATTAGATCGGTGTTGTTTCCCTGCATTCTCAAATCTCCAATAGGTACCATAGGAACCACCGTAACAGACGCCGTAACCTCCTTATTAACAGGCATCTACCTATGTGCGATGCCAACAACCCCACGTTCAGAATAATTACTTATGCAGGAAGATCTAGGAGGACTCGCGTGGAATTTCACAAAAAACTGTGAAAGCATCTCTAGTCCCGTTTGCCGATTTTGTTGATATATCGGCTCGAATGTGAGTTTTCCGGTCACTCCGGATTAAGCTTCTCTATACGGACCGTCAGTCCACCTCTCGGCCGCCACGTAACCGCCGGGTTCTGCACCGGGGGCGTTCGTTCGCCAAGTGCGACCAGGTTGGGGCTTTGGGAGAAGCGGAAGTTCTTGATGAGTTCGATCATCATCACCTTGAACGCGAGGACCGAGTACGCCTTTCCGATACACATTCTCGGTCCGTTCCCGAAGGTTTCGAGTCCGTACGGGGTGGCGGCGTCGCCGGCAAGGGCGTCCCATCGCTCGGGCCTAAACTCGAGGGCATCGTCACCCCATATTCGCGTGGACAGGTTGGAGACGGGTGGGCTGAGAACGAGTTGGGTGCCTTTGGGGAGGAGTTGGCCGCAGATCACCACGTCTTTCGCCGCTTCTCGATAGGTCGCGGGTGCTGAGAAATCCGTTAGATGAATGTGTTCTAAGATCTGACCGAAGGGGATGAACTCGAAACGAGAAGACAGAGGGAAGCATACCCGGACTGTATAGTCGCACCACCTCTCGCTGGAAGTTATTCAGGTAATGAAGGCGTTCAATACTAGCGTATTCCGGAACAGGGGTTGATCCCAAGTTTTCCTCGATTTCAGCTCGCAGTTTCGCTTGAACGTCCGGCCTTGTAGCAAGAACGTAAGAAGCCCAGGTCAAGGCACCCGATGTTGTCTCGTGGCCTACTTACTATTAGTTGCACCACAGTGGAAGGCTTGTTATATCGAACGCTCGCGCCTCGGGTAGTCGACCCGTAATATCACTAGGCAAAGAAAAAGCTCATGCGTAGGGACATACCAGCAGAAAGGAAATTTAGTAACTAGACTGATGTCAGCTAACAAAATTATTAATAATAACGATATCGTTACTTACATGGCCGCGGATGTCGTCAATCGTCAGCTCACCACCGCATGCCTCTCGTTCCTCGACCATATAAGTGAGTAAGTCCCGAGACTCGAACCCAGCAGCCTTCTCTTTGTCTGCCAATCGGACATCACGAATGCGGTCTTCGATGCACCGCGTCAGCATGATACGCACGCCCCTCGATGCGCGCACAAATCCCCGATTGGCCTCTATAGGGATAAACCGGCGTATAGGGATGTGAACATGTATGAACGATATGAGGGCGCTTAGGGGCGACTGCGCTAACATTCGAATATAGCATTGCAAAAAGTCCATCTTTAGCTCCTCCGACCTCAGGTTCTCTAGTTCAACACCCAAGGCTGCAACGCCGATGGAGTCTAGAGTGGCTTTCGTGTAGATCGATTGGACTATCCGGGGAGGCAAGTGTTAGTACAATCACTAGCTAGGTACAACATGGAGCTAACATATACACACCTTCAATGTCGCCCATAGAAGCCCCCTTCATTCTTCGGCTAATGAATTGGGTCATTTCCTCGGCCTTCTCCTGAAAAACCGGAAGCAACTTTTTCATATTTGGAACAGAAAAGATGTCTGTTATCTTTTTATTAGCAGCAGCTAAAATTTAGGGGTATTCAGCGTTAAGCAAGTGACTTCCGTACTCAGAATCATCCGACGCTGCTTCTTGTGCTCTTGGTGTTCGGCAAACAGGAGACCTGTGCCCACGATCTCGCCGAGGAGCCTAACGAGGAACTTCGGCTTGACGAAATCATAGCATTTGGCCTGTAGAACTTGCTTATGCGCCTCGACTGTGTTTATCAACAACATTTCATTATTCGCAAAGCTGAGGTGGCGGATGAATGGTGCATCCGGCCATGTCGAGGTCCATCGCATATAACACTCAATCGGTGTGTTGGCCCGGTACTGATGCACAAGTTGACCGAGAAAGAAATGATTATTCTAAAGACTTAGATATTAGCCATAATCTTTAAGTCGGGGCGATGAGAAGTTGGCGAGACCTTAGGCCCTGGGATATTCCTTAAGGGGGAGAAGAAAAGGGGATAGATGAAGACGCGGTAGACCTTCACCGAGCCCCATTGCAGTCCAAGAAGTCCAAAGAAAAGGAGGACACGATCTGCTGGCGAAGATAACGGAAACTCATGAGTCTTGCTCCACGCTGATACCAGCAGGGTTTGGACCAAGGCGATGCAAGAACAAACGCGGAAATACATGATATTACTCTTGGCAGCTATACTTGACACCGAACTCTGACAATAATTCCAAAAAACACTAGGCCAGTCCTAACGACCCCCTCGGGCCCCCCGACCATCATATAATAACCATATTTGATAACGCGCTCGGAGAATTAGGCCGTATCAGCCACGAGTGGATGTGCGAGAAGCAGCACCTTTCCCAACATGACGGTTCGGTCGCAGAAGGCAGACACTCCCATTGGATTGCTGCAGCGTGGGGAGTGGATAATCGCAGCCGGAACGCCGGAGGGAGTTCTCGATCTGCACCTGAGGATGCAACCCTTGCACCATCAGCCTGTGTTCCTCCGTAAGAACAGACTGAAATGGTGCGAAGGATTCGTCTATAGACAGGGTAGGAAAATGAAGAGTCCCTGTGCGCTTCACGACAGCCTATTTTCGGCGTCCATATCTGAACGTTGAAAGAATCATCTAAGATAATATCGTCATCGTGGCATGACCGAGTTAGGTATGTTGCAACGTTGATAGTGAGTTCGTGCCCGTTACGGCCACATGGCTGCAGAAGTTACATCCTGTTCCTAATCAGGTTGTGATCGCTCTGCAGCCACAATTCGATCGATATTCTGTCATCGATTTCTTCACGTTATACTCGGGAGCTCCCGATATAGACCATGCATACCCCAGGTCCAATTAAAGTGCAACATGCTACGTAACTATCCCAGGCCCTGGGATTGAGTGACACGTGTTACCGCGTACTTATGCCTTGCATCAAGAAAATCGATCTTTGGGGACGCATAAGTTGTTAGTTTGTCCGATATGTTGATGATCCTGTACAACCAACCTGCTAATGCTGGAATACCAGATTTCGGGTTGAGTTGCTTGCTTGCCTAGTCATGCATGTCGCCAATCTATTGTATACCTGACAGCACAAGAACGGCTTCATGCCGATCTAGCTTGTCTTGTGCAAGGTATCTGTGTGTGGCTTGCATTCAGGGTCCCTAGGCTAGGACACCAGAATTAAGGCTGCAGTAGGTGTACCTTTATTTGAATAGCGGTCAATATGTTCGCTTTCCAAAGCTTCAAACTTCAGAGGCTAGAAGATTATAACGCAATGAGCCTTGGTACTCAGATACTCAAATCTGCGCAGAATACTTAACCCCGAGTCTGACTAAGTTCTCGTGGCTCTTCCAGTAATGGCACTTATTGTGCTCTTATCATCTAACAGCGGTCAGGAGGAAATGACGCAAATGGTATCTCAGGCGGCTATTTGCCAAGATATCTGTCTCAAAATGTTCCGATGTGACCGGCGATTCATATCTTCTCAATCGCCATTCGTGCGTCACCGATACGATAGGTAACAGCAGATCAAGGTACAAACTAAAAGAAAACCGTGTAGTCGGGTTTAGAATTGTACTGTCCTCCAATCAGGTAAAGATAACTTAATAGATCGGTACGAGTACTAACAAAGTCACAAACAAGTTCCACAAGTAGTAATTCATGTACTTATGATCCATACATCCGAGGGCAAAGGTTCGAATATGATAACCATACACCCGAACATTCAACATTTGACACATCAGCGGATGTGCTGCTCAAAGTCCCAAGTGAACTGATATAGTTAGTAGATCGTCAGATCGGGTCATCAGGGCATAATACTAAGAAAGGCTCGAATGCGCACTATGTCCTGATTTGGATGGGAGGCAGATATCGTGGCCCAATGGAATGTAATATCGTGGAATTCTGCATGTGATGAAATAATAGAACCTA
Organism: Xylariaceae sp. FL0662B; assembly: GCA_022376535.1. Lineage (NCBI taxonomy): Eukaryota > Fungi > Ascomycota > Sordariomycetes > Xylariales > Xylariaceae > Xylariaceae sp. FL0662B. Next base: position 42,567 of record JAJJKD010000216.1, on the reverse strand, counting down.
ACAATGCATCACTAGTGAGAGGCGTAGGGAAGCGTTGGCCTTATCGACTTGAGATATTTGTCTCACGAATACTCAACTGTGATGGAATTAACGTAAGAGTCGCATGATAACTATGATGGCATTAAGTGTGCCATAAGCCAGATATCAGGCAATGTATGCATGCTTATATCATATTAGAAATATTCATAAAATACTCCATTGAAGTGATCATCTGTATTTGTAATTACCTTCATCCAAGATAATTTAGACGCATTGTTTAGTGATTTTAAGCTCCGACGTATTTTGCCAAAGGGGTTTGTCTCATAGACGTTTATCACATCCACAACACAGGGCTTTAGTAACGACTCCGAGAGTGGCTAAGTTCTGCGAATATAGTCAAGGTTATGTCTGAGATTGAATAATACTTTGGATATTTGCTCCCTTCTTACTCGTTATTGTTGTCTCATATGTTGACAATGCCGCCTGTTTGACCCAAGACATAACCTACAGCTACAGAACGCACGATATATCAATTGACAATCTAACACGGCTATTATTATAGATGTGTTAGCCTAATATTAATGATCTCATCGAATATATTATCAAATTTGGGAATACACTTTCAGGGGATAACGGCCTATTTCTGTTAATTTGGTTAATAAGACCATCCATTAATGAACTTGACAGCAATATAACCACCCTGAATTGCGGAGCACTTTTCCATTTTGATATTCTAATGGTCTTACAGATATGTATGCTAGATTTGCGATAGTCATACTCCTGAGCAGTCTGTAGGTACAGCTGAACTATACAGACGATGAAGGTTCAGCCCATGTGCACTTATTGTAAAACGGGCTATTCAGGGGTATACAAAGGGTTATCGAGGTTGTAGTTATAAGAAATCGGCAAGTCTCCGAGATCTAACTTCGAAGGCGCTGTTGAAGAAATTTTCGGGGATGTTATCAGACTAGAGCCGGGATTCCTAGCAACGAGATCGTTGCCGTTTACCCAAAGTTACATCACTCTTAGAACTAATATATCAACACGCACTGTTCGGGTAATACGATCGTGACTTTTATGGCCGTTTGCTTTAGAATAGTTACACAAAATGAGATTGTAGATGACTCGTAACGATAAGCCGCATGTGCGACACACACTTGCATCTCGAAGACGAGCTAGAGTCGGATTTGAAGGCTACACGCGGCCTATCGCAGTCAAGACAGACAGATCCAGCAGAGATCTTAGCCAATTGAACCAATCTTAGGGCTGTGGATTGCGCCGAGTTTGTTCCTAGTGTTGGGTATGTTACCGATCAAAAAAATACGCTCAACCATGTAATGCGAATCAAAAAGCGGCGTAGAAAGTGTAGTACGGGATATTTCTCTTCAGCTTCATTATTAGTATTAGATAGCTGTACTTCGGATTTGTAGGTATAGTCTGATTACCTCATGAAAATAGGGCGAAAGGCACATTACGAGCCTATATATGGCAGGGCCTGTAGATGGAAATATAGGGGCTACCCCCTTTCGGCTCGCTTCATACTTAATAGCCAATTACTCTCCGCATTACTTAATCATATATCGGCATACTAGAATTTGCATACAATGATTCGTGATTCTTGATCGTACACAAGAAACCATTAGAGGCTACTAGTCGGTAGGCTGTTTTACGAGTGTGTCTAAGGGGAGGCCAAAATCTCGAGGCGTTAATCACAGGACACAGTTTGAGGCAATGTATGACATGTTCGCCACATTTTACAATAAGCTGATCGGGCTCGATTTAGTTGATGCTCCAAACATGCCCGAGGCAGATACTGAGACGAAAGCCACGGTGGAATATGTGAGAGGTATCTGTAAACAAGAAACGCCCCCTAAATAAAAACCAAGGGTTTAACATCGGTATTCAGCACTATCACAGCAAGCGCCGTTCGCTAGTTACACTTTTCCATTATTTGAAGTAATATCCTTGGCAAAAGACGCGATGATGTAGCTGTAGTTTAGAGTGTTGCAAGGACGTCATAGATGGAAATGTTAAGGCATATCTCATCTATGCCCCCGAAACTGACCTATAAACGTACACCCGGGCGACAAACTACCAAGAACACCTAAGCCCTTTTCAGCTCTAATTCCACCCTCTGACTAACATGCAACCGATGCAGTTATTACAGCATATGCAAGGCAACTAGAGAGACCGTGGGGACCTGCGGACATGTAGGCAACACCCGATCTGTAGATCAAGGGACTGCACGGAGCGCTGTAGTTCAACAATGATGAATTCATTGTGTCAAGCCGCATAAAGCGCCGGGAAAAGGCTGCCAACTTTCCCCAGTCTGTTGTTGTTGTTCAGCCCGAGGCCGAATTGCCTGCTCATCAGACCAACATCTTCATATCTTGCCGCATATGTAAGTATGTTATGCACCAATGCGGCTCTACAATAACAGAATAGGTAGTTGGAAAATTCCGCCTCCTACCAGCCGCGGCAGAAGCCGGGGTTGAATCATTACCTATTATGCCAGTCAGCAGCTGCCGAGCCACGAACAGCCAACATGCATTAGGGAATCTGTAACGGGGGAGGGGACCAACACATAGCAATGTTTTCCAGCGGCAGCCAACAGGCCGCTGGAATCGGCAGCCAACAGGGCACTGGAACAAGCAGCCAAGCCCGGGATTAGCCACCCGCCAACGCCTGTTCTTTGTTCGGGTCGGGGTTCTGATGCAACGTCGACTTGGCATGGGGTTGATGTTTGATAATACGTATGCAGGTATAAGAGAATCGCCAACATTGACCGTCCGTTTGTGTTTGAGATCAGAACTCGGGTCGAGGGGAAATGCCTACCGGGGAAACACTTCCTGGTGAGTCATGTTGCCGTCTACGTCACCGTATCACGTTTGTGTAGTCAAGCCGATACGCTTCTTCATTGCCACGCCGGGGCTTGGCTGTCGGAGGTTGATACATACACCTTGATGCCTATGCGCCTATGGATATCTTGTTAGGTTTGAGTGTTGGTAGAGAATAAGAGATTTACAATGAAACGAAAGCTCATTTCGTCGCTATAGGAAGAGCTAGACAGATTATGTTGTCGTTTCATTAAAGAAAAACAAGATAGGTAAAGCCGCCTTCTGGAAACCACAACTTACCAATTCGTTGAATCTGTCATAGCGTAGTAACTTGACTATTGCGCTCGACAAAATATGTGTAATTCAAGACTGTCATGTTAATAGATTTCCGGGCTAGCGACTCTATGCTCGGCTGCAGTCCCGGTTAGATTACCCCTTTCGGTGGATATCAACGCAATGCCATACGACAAAGCCTCCGGTCCAATCGAGTATGATAACGTAAGTATGTTGGTCTTAACGGACCACAAATAGACATCACCGGTATTGTTGGTTGTTCAGCATGTCCTCTTTGTTTCCAATAGTTATACGGTACCGTTTTACGTACCTACCTACTTACCTAGACCAACCATCCTCAGTCGGTATCTACCTCTACAACGCCATGGGCACCATTATTCCCAATCTGAAGCCATCAAGTAGCCCGCACAGCAAGTTCTGGTTACCTGAGTTCTCTTCATATAATATACCGGTTATCAACCACCCCCAATAACCAGACAACCACCCCCATCCACCATGAGCTCCATCAACACCGACAACCCACGCCCCAAGCAGCCCCCTGATCCCGGTCCTGCAAAGACGCAGGATACCCATCACCAGACCGCCGACAGCCAAGCCAAGCACTCCTCCGTCGACCTCCGCACCGACCCCATCGACCCCCGCTTCGCGGCGTGGATCGACTCCACACGACCCGAGCCGGAGCCGGAAACGCAAGGCAGGCGCAGGACGCAGGCGAAGAGGAAGGACTAGGATCGCGACCCATATATCTCATACGAGCATACATACATACATATATTCACCCAACAGGCACTACACAGTGGTTCGAACACATTTATCGGGGGAGCATGAGTCTACTTCGAGGCCTGGCGTGCTCTACTCGCAACCTGCCGCGTCACGCCCCGGAATAGCTGCCCGTCTAAGAGAGGAAAATCAAATAAACCGCCACCCTAACGCAATCCTCCCTTCCATCCTTTCCAGTCCTAAAGGCGCCACGTAAGGCCTCGCTCGCGTGCGCTGCCGTAGCCGGCCACGCTAAGTCTTAAACGGCTGCCCCAGGTACCACCCGTCCCTCGACGGTGGGTGGGATAAGAAACCTCCGATCACCGTGAAAAAAACTAACCCCCTTCGTGGGAGGTAGAAAAAGGAGGTAACGAGGAAAATCCCTCACACGGGTGTCGGAGGACCTTTATATAAGGGCTTACCGCCGTCCATGCGGGCGCTAGGCCTGTTGGGTAGTAGACCGGACCATACGCACATCCATACGTACATACAGCGGCAAAAGTCCCAACCACGGGGGACCTCAGTCAGGCGGCGGGTGGGGTGCAGGCGACCTATCCGTGTCCCTATCCCCATTCACGGCCTACACTATACTATGCTACGCTGCGAGCAGCACCCGGTGTCGGTCCATCCGGGTTCAGGCCGGAGCCATGCTCAGAAAATTAGTTACTTAGTTGGACGGAGTAACAGCGAAGCAAGACACACGGTCGGCAGAACGCGAGGGACTACATACCCGAGGTAGCTGGGGAAGAGAAGAGAAGAAGTAAGTGTGTACACCGTGCCTAGGGGCAGTGTGTTTCTGTCCGGTTTAGACCTGACCTAGTGTGTAGGATAGGTGGTTAGGATCCGGGGCTGCCTACTTACCTACAACCCCTCGAATCGCGATGTGGCGGTGGATAATAATGTGTATAGAGGGAGGAGGAAATAGAGTCGCGATTGATTGAAGGTGGCGTGAAGGTATCAGGAAGGGGTAGGGTGGTACTACGTATTGATCAACCAACCAACCTAATGAGCGAGACTCAGACTAGATGAGGACGGACATTGTTAAACATTAGCTTAGGATGAATACCCGTTGAATGGTGTAAAGGTCGAAGTGTGACAGTATGGGACGAAGTTATGAGGAGCGTAGTGCATGATGTATTGAGTGCAAGGTGAAGCTAGAGGAGGCAGAGCCTCCTTTATATAACAGGTGGTCATACGTAGGACCGTTATAGCAGTGGGCCTTAGCCCTATAGCCCTCTCTCAACAAAGTGTATCTAGGATCTAGAAGTATCTAGGGGTGGGTGATGTAAAGGCCGAAGTATATCCAGGATCCAGGAGTCCCTGGGAATATCTGGTACATGTAGGTAAATAGCACGCCGGACGTCCAATCTCTATTTCGGACGGGTACAGTAACCTAGATAGAGGATCGCGACGCGTGATAATTGCAACGGATGATATACGAATCAAAGTGGAAATAAGGGTATGTGGCAAAGTCCGGCAAACCAAAGGGGACGTATTGAGATAGCATAGATAGATGTCTAATAGCAACCTCAACAAGCAGATCGACGAAGGACTAGACAACGCGCACAAATACCCGGAGCTCGGAACTAGCGCCATCCCCAGCACGCACGAAGTCAAGAACCCAAGTTGGATGTCCAGGGAGGATGACCCCTACGATTATACATACACGAGTACATACACTCAAGATTTACATTGCTAATCGGACCAGACTAGTTGGGTCCGGGGTTCTCAAACGATGTGTCAACCTCCGGCTCCGGCTTCGGGTCCAGCTCCAGCGTCCGGTGCCCCGGCGTCCTGGCCGCTTTCAGATCCGCGTACTCCCTCTGGAGCTGCATGAACTTCTGGACGTCCAGCGGCGTGTGCCAGGTCACCTTGCCCTTCCGCGCATCTTCCAGGCGCCGCTTCTGGCCCGCCTCGCCGGCGCGGCCGAGGACGCTGGCGATGACGGCGACACCTCTCAGACTGTATTCATCTTCGCGTTAGCATCGTGACCGTAGTGGGTAAACGTATACATATATACCGAGTCGAGTAGAGAGACTCGCAAAGAGGGGAAAAAAAAAAAAAAAACCTGGAATCGCCATCATACATACCTGTCGTCGTTGGCCGGGATGGCGTACGTGGCCCACGAGGGCTCGACATTAGTGTCGATGACGGCGATGGTGGGGACGTTGGCGAGGGCGCACTCGTGCAGCAGGACGAAGTTCTCGAGGGGGTTGAGGCAGACGACGAGGTCGGGGACGAGGGGGCGGCGGTCGTCGAGGTGGCGGTCCATGCCCTCGACGGGCTCGTCGTTCTCGTCGAGCATCTGCATGGCCAGGCCGGCCAGGATGACGTCGCTGTTGGTGATGGAGCCGGGGATCCAGCGGGTGAACAGGTGGCACGCGCGCGCCAGGGTCGCCGCCTGCGTCACGATCTGCATGTGCCCCGGCCGCGTGCCCGCGAACAGGATCAGCCCGCCCCGGTACGCCACCCCCTCCACCACCCGCGCCGCCCGCCGCAGGTGCGCCGCCGTCTCCTCCAGAGAGATGATGTGGATCCCCTGCCGGATGCCGTAGATGTACCGCGCGTTCGCCGGGTTCCACAGCGAGGTGTGGTGGCCCATGTGGAGCTGCGACGCCATGAGCAGTTCGAGCGTGACGTCCTTCGGCCCGGGCGGGTTCACGAAGACGCCTCCCGGTGTGTAGGTCTTCTTGACCTTTGATCCGATCTTGCCAATCTTCTGCTTCAGGGCTGCGGCCATGTGGTAGTCATGGGCGGTGGTATCGGGCGGATCGGGTTTCTTCCGGTGCGAAGGTACCTGGGAATTGGTAAAGATGGATGGCGGTTGCGATTGGCCATTGGGTGACTGGATGGTTGACTCGGCGGGATCTGAGACTGCTGTTGGTGTCTGGTGTGTAGACAACGCTCGAAGATAGACCTGGCGCAAAGGCGCTGCCAGCACCTTTTGGGCTAGAATTGCTGTGTCAGCAAGTGGAATTAGGGAATTGATCATTCAATTTACCTGGGCGAATGCCAAACTCTCTTATAATCATGGCTACCACATCTACAATGATCTTTGTAGCGTCATGGAGCTATCTGCCGACTTTTTGCGGATTGACGATAGAAACGAATTGGGTCCAACGCCAAGACCTCAGATCCATCAGTACAGGGGAGAATTGTATCCCCGTGCCGTCCGAGCAATTGCACGAGCTCCACTGAGGTCATTTGTGCGACCGTGGACTTTGCATGTGATGCATGGATCGACTGTACATGGTCTAGGTACCTAGGTACTTGACGCATACATGGACTGAGCATTACATGTCATGTGTTGAAAACGCCTTTACTAGGATAAAAGGACGTAAAATTCGAGAAGAAAGGAGTGCGATAATATAACCCAACACTGACCCCAACACTATCAAAAGGAGCTCTTCCAATATTATGTCTTGAAAGTAGTTACAGTTTTCTAAGTATTTTATTTATTACTCTTTGCATCGACCTGACTCAAGTAAACAACTATCTACAGTCCCCCCTCCCCCCAAAACTTGGTAATAGAATACGGTCTCTGATAAAATGCCCGTGACTACCCCTTTGCCGCAAAGCATCCCTAAAAGCCCACGGTTTCCTTAGCGGCTCGACGCCCTGGAAATGGCAAAAACACCCACGATGACGACCGCTAGGGTGACGATGGCGCCGGGCAGCAAGAGCTCGTTAGGCACACCGGCAATCACTTGCTCCGCCTCAGCGTGTGAGTGTGAGTGGTTCTTTCTTCGGTGCTTAACGGTTGCGTAATCTTCCTCCTCGCTGTCATCTTCCTCTTCATCATCCGGGGCAGTTCGTCTGCGGCGCACATGCGAGGGTGCCGAGCTCGCAGGCGGCGTCGGGAATGCACTTTCAGGCTGAGGAGCAACAGCGGCCACTGGCGGCTTCTCGGGATCATGTACGAAGAGGTCGACTTTCTCGTGGTGGTGATGACGGGCCAGCAGAATCGCCTCGAGGAGATCTTGGTCAGTCGTGATACTCACGCTGTCACCCTCGTCATCCAGATAGCTCATGGCAAAACCACCCGGGCTCAACTTGCCGTCTTCTACTTCAGGTGCTCCGCCAACGACCCCTACCTCACTGCCGAGTTTGGCTTCCACATTTTCAACCAATTGTGCTATTCCGTGGCTAGCGATGACCTGTATACGGTGCACACGACCGCTTGGTGCCTTGAATTTGAACGGGAATGGGACTTCTGCGGGCGATTGTTCGGCCAGCATGGAATGCGGAGGCGACGATTCCAGTCCTACGTGTGAAGCACTATCACCAGGTGCGACAGAATCGTTTATGCGCTCCCGATTAGCGTCAGGTGACATCATGGACCGGGATGCAACCGTGCCGTGGTGCTGATGACTACCCTCACCAGACGCCATGGACTCGGTCTCATTATCAAGCGATAGCCAGAATTTGTTCCATGCAGGACCTTCGCTGTCGCCCGACGACATGGTGTTGATTTGCTCAAGTGTCGCATAAGTCAGCTTGAGGACATCGACCATGCCGACAATCTCTCCCTGATCGTTCATGACAGGGAGGTTGAGATAATGACCATCTATACAACATGTTAGCTGGATGCTACTTGCGCCGGTGCGGTTTTCTAGCTGGAGACTAACCGTGCATCTTTCGGAGCGCAGCTTGGATGCTCATATCTATAGGGGCAAAGTCGGGGTGGGGTGTCATTACACGGACCACGCTGCAGTTGCCGGGATCCAAGCCGGGCGCGATGACGCGCAGGACCACATCCTTGCTCGTGAAGATACCCGTAATCTGACCTTGGTCCTGAACTAGCACGGCGGTGGTGTGGTTCTCCTTCATCAACATAGCAGCCTCCTTGACTGACGTCCTCACGCTCACGGTCGTAGGTGGCACCCCGTTCAATACAGACTCCAGGGTTGGACCTGACATCTTGGAGCGCAGGGCCTCGACATACTGAATGATCTGCTGGGGCTGATTTGTGCCAAGTTCCGACTGAACACCCTCCAACGCAGCGTAGAGTTTTGTAGAGGACGAGTACGCCCGTTCCAACTTCTCCATAGCATCATAGAAGCACTTCGTAATATCGAGGACGCCAGAGATATCCTGGTTCTCATCCATGACGGGCAAATGTCTGAACCCCTTGCGAACCATAAGATCTAGAGCATCAGTGGCACTGGTGTCGGTACGGGCACATAGTGGATTCTTAGTCATGATAGTGTCGATGGTGACGTTGTTGGCCTTCTGGCCAGTACCGACGACCCGGAATGCCAGGTCCTTGGCGGTGAAGATACCAGCGATTCGATCATTCTCGTCCGTAACCAATACACAATCCTCTCGCTTGGCGGCCATAAGCTGGGCGGCTTCGGCGACGGTGGTGGAAGGCTTTATCTGGAGGGCAGGACTCGGCTTCAGGGCAAGGACGGTACCGGGGGGAGCTTTGCGCGATTGTCGGGCCCGATTCGTGAGGTGCTTCTTCTTGGAGAGATCACTCTCCAACTTCCGACGAATAGCCTGGCGGGAATTGTCAGCGGCCAGGATTCGGTGACAAGTAATGTAGGTAGCCTACATCTAGGCGTGATTGGACATGACTGTTGATTTACACCGGGTTTGGCACCTCGATAGCAATAACATTCCCCGGGGAGAGGGGCATGTAGAAAAGCAGGAGCAAGGGCAAAGAAGACAGTATCATACCTCATCCCGCTTGGTCTGCTTCTGTCTACTCGCACTGACTCCAGAGGCGACCTCGCTAGGAGCGGGCTGAGAGTGGTTTGAGTGATTGTGGGTGTCGAGAACGGGCCGGGGGATGTTGGAAGACGGACTGGTGCCGGTATTGACAGGTGCGGCACCCCGTCCTTGGCTACGGCTCGGCGTGTTTCTCATGGTGCCTGACGCTGTACCCGACATGACATGAATTCGGCAGAGCTGGGAAGATCAAAAAAACGAATCTCCCGTCAAATGTCGGTGACGGTGAGGGTCTATCAGTCTGCAGCTGCAGTGATGCAAGAGGAAGAGCAGGGACGATAACGAAAAGAACAAGGGAAAAAAAAATATTGTATTCAAATAAGCCGCAGCTGACTCGTCAATGGTTGACCAATCGCCTAGCAGAGCAGAGCACCAGCAAGACTACAATCGCATGATTGACTTGATTGATTAATAGATTATCAGCTCATCGATGAAATGGAGAAATGGAGCCTCCCGTCTTGGGTGCTCTTCGGTTTTTGGGGGAGCGGGGGGTTTAAGATTACCTAAGTCAGGTACAATATTGATCGAAATATAGCGCGTGGTTCGACTGTTCGGGGGAAACTGTGGGTCAGTCGAGTTGGCGTGGTGATCTAGTACCACCTGGGTTAGGCCCTTTAGCGAGAGCTGGGTATGTACAGGTACTTGGGTACAGGCCTGTAAGTATTCGGTACAGCTAGAACACAAGAACACAGGCACTTCCGACACACCACGAGGACCTCTTCAAGACACAACCATCGGCACAAGGGCATGCTCATGTGGCACAATGAACCCACTGATACACTTTGTTGCAGCAACCGAAAATGAGATTTAATAGACAATAATGAGAAACGAAAGAATTAATAAAAATTCAGCATTGTTCTCAGAACCTCTCATTATTAATCCTTGACTGTTCTTAGTTGATACTGTTTCCGATGCAAAGATAATAAATAACATGAAGTACCGTACAAGCTTCGACACCAAACTCAGGCTGGGGCAACGGTATGCTCTCGTACCTAATCACCATCGTTTCTACTTCAAAAGTTTTACTCGTGGGTGGAAACACCGGAAGCGTGGAAGATCCATAGACCCCTATCTCACAGTTCCCCCTGAGGAAGAGTAACACGGTTAGCCGGTTGCAGTTTGCAAATTCAATGATTAGATGACTCTACTTCCTAAATGAAAATGGTTTGCTAAGAATTACGCCCATTGAACTTCTAGTGGTTCGTCAAGGGTTTTTAGAAACATGAACGGAATACTTGAACCGCAGCTGTGAGGAATCTACGTATACTTGGGAGATAAGTCTTCGCCACCTGTTACATACGTGTTATACCACTGCTAAGATCTACGATAAACGTCGCTTTAAGTTATGTTACTTGTATCCTCCCAAGCATTGCTTCTTGTTTATGGCCTCACGATATGTTTTTGAGAATAGCCAAGGGTTGATGCAGTAGAGTTGCCCATGAATTCGAGAAGGATATAGCTATCTAATATAGCTTTACTCTAGAATTTTTTCAATGAAAGTCCTACTAGGCCCGATTTCCTAAACAGTATTTACCGCAGTATTCTCTTTATTATCAGGTCGTCTCTTCACACTTAAAAATAAGACCAGAAATGGCAGTCGATAACTTCTATACGCTAATTCAATAGAGATTAGAAACACTCGTTCAGGCCTCCTCTCCAAATCACCGAAATTTCCTATTGCTTTATGGAAAGCTTGATAGCCGTACCTGTAAAATCGTTCATAAACCGAATGGATTCTCAAGTCAGGTTTTCTCCGTCGAGTTGAGATAGCAAATTGTCGCGTAGTCAGTTCAACAATCATTTATAGGAGAACACAAGTTACAAAGCCGGGTCCGATGAGCCCAGGACTACCCACACCCTAGCAACCCATGAAGACGGGGTTTTGGCGGATGTGCGTCCTGTGAACACATTGGTATTCAAATAGGGCTACGGGACATTGCAGAGGTAAATAAGTAGTAAGAAACAAAACTCAATATTAGGTGCCGGTGAGGGCGCCTTTCAGGTAATCCAAGCGCTATAGTAATTACCAAAACATCTTCGTCATGCCAGCCTAGACCAGTCTGTGATCTTTCTCCGCCTCCTACTCTTCCTGCTTCTCCTTATGCTTTGTAAGGATTAGCTGTGCTCGGATCTTGAGACCTTTCAGACCATCGATAATCTTATCGAAAGCTCCGTACTCATCAGATCCAGAGTTGTGGCCATCCCGTACGTCTGCCACTTCCCCTTGGCTTTTCTCGCTCCATTCAACCAACCCCTGCACTTCCTCCAGATCACTCTCTGTGAGGTCATCCTTGCCTTGGAATTCATCAACTTTGCTCTCGAGTGCATCGTGATCGTCCTCCCAGTGACTGAGCTTCTCTTTCACCGCGGAATTCATGTTGACTCGCACGTTGTCGTTGATGGTAGTTGTAGGTAAGTTCTGGCTTGTCTCTGATGATAATTTGTGTCTGAGGGTAGTTCGTGTCTGAGGAAAAGAGAAAAGAAGAAACAAGATGCCCGGAAAGAGCTCTTATTTATAATAATTCAGTAAACAGTCATTCATCCGAAGTCGAACCTCGTGCTCCCGTGAACCGTTCCCCAATGACGGGACTAGGAGTCACAGAAGCACTGATGAACTTAAGCGTAGCATGAACTAGTGTAGTATTGGGTATTGTGACCCCATGCCCTGTCAGCAAGTCTACGTTGGGAATGCCTTGGTGACATTTTGTCCAAAGAATACATCGAAGAAGCTAGTATCACAGTGTTTAGCGGCGACGACACAGAGAACCGAGAGGGCCATAATTCGAGCACATATGGAACACGCTTTGGTCATTCTCTTCGGCAGCGTTGTCACCAATCCGGATAATTTTGATTGTAGTTGGTCAAATGATTTTTCTTCCTGTTCGTTGAGTCAAACCGAATAATTCTTCGCTAGATTGTACAACCTTCTTTGTCAAAAATGTCAAGGATATACCCATATACATAAGCGAGCTATCGTAACAGTTGTAACAATATTCCGGTGTTCCAGTAAGGCTAGCTGTTAGCCGATTTGCTGGACGGATTTCCGTGATTTCAAGGCTATTATAATCTAACGGCTGACACGTTGTATCAAGCATAAATACCATCAATCAAGTAGGAAGACACAAGTTGTCCAAGTCAAGCCGTCGATTCACCGTCTTTCGGCCGTGAGCCCAATGACTGGCTATTACACTCCTACGAAAAACAAAGCACGAGATTAACAAACTCGACAAGAATTGTCCGGTCACGCGGGGAGGCTAGGTATGAGGAACGTTGCTAGGATTATTAGGTGGGTAGGAAAGAATACCGTGTACGATAGTTTCCAAATATTACAAGTCAGCTAGGTACGATATCAGACTTGTGTGCACCGACGCATTCAGGGTCAATAATTTTCATTTTACTACCTGAGTCAAACGCCACGCCCTCCCGCCCCTGAAGAAGCACTAGTATTCGTTGAAAATCGTCATGGGTATCATACATCATCGTGAAAAGGGGGCCATCTGCGGCTTTTACATCATTGAAAATAGCCATATAAGAGCAGGCCTGCGCATCAATAATGAGCACGGCTCTACGAACCCGTAATGTGATTTTTCTTTGAGCCCGTCGCCCCTTGGTATGGTTGGGGGGCCCCAAGATACTGGGGCTCATTTGGACTTCTGGACACCGGTGAATATTGCCTTCGTTTCTGGCAGAAGCTGCTCACAACGACGATTAGCAAATGTAACTAAGCAAGTCGGGCACGGTTTCGGTCAGAGCTAAGATAATGCGAATGGAAGAACGTACTAGAACGCGGCGATAATCCCCGCGATGACGGGAACACCGATGCCGACGCTGACGCCTATGATGACCCTCTTGTCAACGCCCCCGACAGTCCCCAGCGGGTGCTCGGCGGAAACACCTGCGGCGCCGGAGGCCGTGGGAGGCGGCGGAACATATGACACTGGACTTCCCGTAGTCGCAGCAAGGGCAACAGCATTTGTGCCAAAGGGTACAGGACTGGCAACGCCTGTTCCTGTTGTCTCAGGGAACGTGGCGTCCGAGCCGGCAGGAATCGCCGTGATGTGTGTTAGAGTGCTTGTAGCCTTTGTCGTTGTCTGCAGGGAGACCGGGCAGTCAACCAAGCCGGTCGATAGGCAGGCCGTGCCCGTGTAGACAACGTCCTTAGTGAGCGTCGTGGTCTCCAAGTCCCCGTCCGCCCTAGCGGTAATGGATGCGGTCGAGGCTGTGGTGGTTGCGGTACGGGCGACTGACTTGGCGCAAACATCGAGGAACGTGGTGTAAAAGATGGGGATTTGCGTCGACGGTGCAGGCCCCCATGTTTCGATCCCGATAGCTAGTGTAGCACCCGCGGCCGCGCCAAGCCCGAGTTGGTACGACTGTTGGACTCGCACGGCGCAGTCATCGTCGTCACCTGCCGGAGCGGCGGTCATGTTTGTTGCGAATTCCGCAATATCGGCGTACACCCCTACTTCCACGCCAGCACTCGCGTTGGTTGTGAGTCCTGCGTTAGGTATGATGACCACTGGGGTCTCGAGCTGGAACCCTGCATGTATGCCTAGGCGGAGCACGGCTTTTAGTACGCCGCCTGCACTTTCAACAGTAACTGGCAAGAACTCGAATTGACCACCATTGCTAGAGTGTTACGACTGTCAGTACTTCTGGGGTCATTCTGCCAAGTGCAAGAGAGTTGGCTTACAAGCTGATATTAGAAACATTCTGAGCCAGCATAGGAATGTCGATACCAACGCCATCTTCCAGTTTAATGTGTATGCCACTGCTGATGTCGATCTCCGCGTCTATACTCAATATCAGGTCGACGGAGAAGATCACCCCGACGAACAAGTCGCTGCTGGCGGAAATTCCGATGGGCGAATTGGAGGAGTAAAGGTTAAGCTTATAGGTTGCCCCGGCCGACAAGACAGTGTCGAGCATCATGTACAGCTCCAATCCGTCGAACTGAAACTGTAAACGGCATTCTGGGATGTCCGGAACTGGAACATTGAAATCAAGGTTAAGAGTTGGGAAGTCGAAATCATCGAGATCAATCCCATCGTCGAATTTTTCTACGACTCCCGAGAAATAATCTTCGACGTAGTCGATAGCCGTGTCCGTAAGATTCTTGACCTCGTTCCCGACATCGTCGGTGAAGTTCTGGAACGCCTGGCTGACATTGAAATCACCTCCGACGGTGAACTGTGTTGTCGCGTTGCCTTTGATGTAACACGTCGTGCAGGTGATGTTGATGCCAGCCGATAAGCCCACGTTACCTTTCTCGGTATTGGCCTGAGCTTGACTGATGGCTCCGTGTCAAATGATAGCATCGTAGGATTGTGTAGTGTGGTATCTTACATGTCAAGCAGCGTTGCACTATCCCAGCTCTTGTCTAGATTCGTGCTGTTTTTGAAAACCGTGTCTCTCTTTTCAGCTCTTATATTCATAAGAGACCGCCGAATAGCGCGAAGGGTGTCTCCCGTCGAAGTGCCTGGGACATTCCGGACATGGACGATAGCATCGGTCGCCGGAACGGTTGCGGCGACTATACTGAAGACCATAGCCCAGCCGAGGGCGACAATTAGACGTGTTGAGAGCATGTTGCGATGTTGCAATTCCCAGCAACTTTGAGCGTACCGGCACTCGAAAAGCAGAACCTTGAGGAATGAATATTCGTGTCTGCATTCTGACGATGGCACAAGATGCCTTGTACTATTATCTATTCTGCAGTAGCTAGCACAGCTCGTCAGCTAGCCCCCGCGAGCTCTCGGGACTAAAGGGATTCATCGAGACGGTGGGACGGCATCCTTGAGAGCTGTGATGTTCCCTGCAGGCGGGGGTCTTCTCAGACTTGTGTTGGTATCAGAGTATATCTATGTGCACGGGGTGCAGATAGAGGGGGGGCAGGGAAGCAATTCCCATAGTCTCGAGAGAAGTGGAATTCGATGGCCAAAATTAGAAATGTGAAACTTTTCGAAACGCCCCTGTCTGTTCTCTCGAAGCACAGCTTTAAGCTTTCTTGGCAGCTTGGATGCCACGAACTCCTATTCTGGGACTAACCTACCTATTTAGAGTGGCAGACTGGTAGGTAGTCGGCAGTGCCGTGCAACATGTAGTTCGGCAACACAATCGAACTAACCTGAGCAGAGCTAAGAACCGGGGCTCTGAGCTGCCTACTTATTATAGCAAGTATGTACAGCCAGAATCCCTGTTATATTAGATAGCGCTTTTATTAGACATACCTAACTGTCCTACTAAATGACTTTGTTCAAATAGGCATATTCTACGCGACTTATTAGATGACGAGGCACATGTAAAATAATAGCTAGGTAGTTGATGCATTCAACTCGTTTATCTAATAAAAATAGCGGCCACAGGTGTAGGTATCTAATAACAGGGAACGTGAGCATACAAGGTGGCGGCCCGAACGTGTTACAGTACAGCCCCCGAAGGATGTAGTAACGACTTCTCGGAACACTCTTATCAAAGGCGTCGTGAAACAATAGCTCGGTGGTGCAATGGTGAATCCTTCTATGCCACACATAGTATTATGGTTAAGGACTGCTATCATTTCCCTGGCTACACTTTGTCTAATCCCATACCTACTGCTTGTGCCCCTGAATTACAAGCAATGCAAAGTTACGGTTAATGCCGTCCATACCAGTTATTATGTTGGCTACAGTAGAGGTTAAAATAACCGTGTTGGGCAAGCTGAAGGCACCCTAGCTCGTAGCTCCATAACCCATCGCGCGGGTGCTGATCTAATGTAGGGATTTAATTATAAAACACGCTTATTAATAAGAGGGGTGCAGGGAAGAAGAGCCTGTTCATTGAATACTAAATATATCATTCTTATACAGGCTTACCGCACTAGATACAGAAGCTGAAATGTACAGCACATCCATATCATGATATGATCATATGAGGCATGCTTATTAAGAATGACTATACAACACTCACTTTGATGGTCACTTCTTTATGGCATTGCACGGAGGTGCATGCAACCCATACTGGACACCAAGGCGTGCTATTGAGGCTATTGATAATGTTGGAGGTCCGCATTCCACATGCTTCCGGGTAAGCAATGTTATATTTATTAGCGCTAGCTATTAGAGCTTTCATCACAATCCAACAACATAAATGGACTCCCTACTGGCATTGTCATATCTACCTAGGTGTGAAAGATACCTAATATGAACACAGACCATTGTACATACCTTCTGTTAGATAATACATCGGCTGACCTAGTGCCTAGGAAATATTCAACAGCTGATTTATCTGCAGGTAACAATACACTAACCTAGTGCTTACAGATACAAAGTCTTAGGAGAGAATCTACCTACTACCGTTTCCGGCTGCATACGCAGCTTTTACTTGGATTACGACGCGCTGGCTCGGTCCTTATGAGCGTAGTAGGTTTCAACATAGTAATACATACTACCCTTGTACATATGTACGAGAAGGGATCTCACTGCTCGACGACATTTCCGGTAAGGCGCGGGCCAAGCCCGTGACGGCGAAGCTGACGAGAGAGCATCTACTACTTACTACAACGGATCAGATTGTTTCTATGACTGTGCACGGGATCGAAGCCTACGCCTACCACGAATGAAGACCCAAAACGGAGGCCACGTGAAATGTATATGTTTACTTTACCAGGTTTGAGAAGAGATCGTCGTTGTGCTAGGTGAGGAGAAAGACGATGGAGGCGGCGTTCATGGCAGATTCAGTGGTGAAGAGGCTGACCAGCCGCTGCCTTCTGTACGGGAAATGCTCCGTGGTAGGAGGGAGCGCCTGGATCTATAGAAACTGCTAAAGGGCGGATGCGAAGGCAGCGAAGAAGGTGGAGACGACGACAGAAGATATCAGAGCCCGCAGCGTCCGACGGGGTCACGACGAAGAGGGCGACGAGGACTACGTTCGGGAAGAATAATATAGGGTCGTAGTCGAGGTTGGCAACAGAACTCTCTGTGAGGGTGGAGCCGTCGCTAAGAGGGGGACTCGGGGCGCGAAGGTGCCAAGAAGGATAGAAGGACGATGAGAACGGTAACGACGATAAGAATGGGGCTCCATCGAAGCCGGAAGCGGAGTCGGGACGGGGACCTAGGAGCGAAGCGGCGGTACCGGTGTCAAGTGTGCTAAGGAAGCCTTCGACGTGGGGACGCATCTGCTTCCGCAACCGACCCAGGTTGACCATGCTTGTGCCAGCATCGATGCGCCGCTGGTGGATCTCAAGAGCACAGGCCGTCGGGCTGGTCCCAGAGAAGCGTGGCCAGACTGGCACGATCGGCGAGTTGGAGGTCTCTCCAGGCTTGGTCACCACCGCTGCAGGTCCCAGGCAGGATGGTCATGGAAATAGTGTATAGGCTTGGTCCTGGGAGATGACCAGCTTCTTCCACTGGGCCTTCGTCGACACGATCAGCCGTGTAAGATGCCCGATCTTGTCCTCGTATGACTTGCCCTTGATACGATTCTCCCCGCCCTTTAACGCCGCCCTCTGTCGCTCAAACTTGAGGACCTCCGGATCTAGCGTAGCTGCGTCCCGACCTCGTTAGGGACCATGTTGCTGGTAGCACGGGGCTCTCGGGTATGGCCGACGTGGGACAACATGCGAGCACGCGGTCTTCGGGGGCTCGCTTAGCACGGTGCTCTGGACGTCGAAGGGCACGTGGGCGTTGACGTAGGCGTCCTGGGAGAAGGGTTGCTTCAGCCACTCCTTTCTCCGAAGGGGCGTGTGCGAGACTGGGCCGCTGACTATGGCATTAGACAGCCTTGACCCTAGTTAGTGTTGGAGAGTCGAGAGCGTCATTGAGAATGGCGATACTGATGATCAAGATGTTCTGACAGAAGGCGGCATGTTGCTGAGCCGTCAGTATGGTTTTGACGCGCCCCTTTAGAGAGCCGACGAATCCACTGGCACATTTGTCGAGACCGTATCCTAGGTGGCCCTGCCGGGCGAGCTGTGGGATTCATGTGACGGACTAAGCGGTTTGTGGTGGGTGACAGGCAGGGAGCCACAACGACAGACGATGTCGAGGACGAGAGGGCGATGTATGCGAAGGAGTTCGAGAGTGAGAATAATAACGAGCCCAAGATAAGGGAAGAGACCCCCTTATATGACACTGGCTGTCATCGACCGCCCTGAAGCAGAGTCGCAAAGTCCCGACTCCAAGTCCGCTTTGTGATCTATCGTCGTTCATAGCAATGCCGTCTTGTTACTTATAGGGCTTGGCTTCGATTATGAGGCGGCGAAGAATCAAGAGTCAGAACGTCAGGCATCGTGTCGAAACGCGCTCCTCAACACCTCCTTGGTGTGCGATCTGAGCTGAACTTCGATGGGCAAACGCAAGCGACACAGGTGGTGCAGGGCTCCTGATGGCAACGCACTGCCGTCTTAACAGTCTGCGGGGACGAAGCGGCCGCCGCTCCATTCAAATCATCGCCATATGATCTTGCAACAGCACCCAGACTTCAGGCTGTGCGGGCTTCCATCGGTCCGTGGCTGCGATGTAAGTTTCCCCTTGGAGTCTAGACTCCTGGCTGCGAGCGCTGCGGAGATTCTCTGGGAAGCCAACGGGGGTGTCTGTGAGTTGGAGGCACTGCCAGTTAGAATCTGACGGTTTTCAAAGCACTTGGACATCGCCGTCACCGCCCATTAAGAGGCTGTGTGACAGCGTGGGTTTGGGCGCTCGGGAGTTTGAGACTGCCGATGAGACAGACTATGCAGTGCTCCGCACTTTAAACCCAGTCGAGATCCTACTACCGCAGAAACGAGGGATGCGGACAGGGACTGCTACGGAGAAGGAGACGAGGAGGCAGTGTAGCCGAATTTGGATAGATGAGTTTCCGGGAGTGTGGCAGCGCTGGCTCTGTCGATACCCCTATCCATCCCCCCCGTCGGACATCAACTTTTCAGTTTGAACAGTCCCTTGCAGCAATGACCACACTGCCGGGCTCAAGGTCGTTGGCTGTGTCCAACGCTTGTGGGAGAGATCGGAATTGTACAGCCTCTGAAGAGATTGGCCGCCTTCCGAAGCATCATGACAATAGCACCGCACCAGCACTGGCACACACATCACACACCACACATCGGACCGCAGTCTGTGCACCGCCAATCGCCCAGTCCGTCTAGCTGTTCGCTAGGATAATGATAGCCTCATTGCCTGGGAGCTTTTCGTCTTTAGATGGAGGTTAAGATATAAGGGATAGGCACCCAGATAAACACTCATTCACTCTCACCTCGGTATTCCCTCCTCGACTCGCCATGCATCCATTCTCTCGCTAATTTCTCCCATATCTACTCATGTCCTGCCATTTTCTTTCTTTCCTATCCTCCTCTAACGATTTGCACGGACGGCTCTCCCGACCGCCTCGACTGAGGGTGTGTTGCCGCTGCCTTGGTCTTTCAAGAGCAACACTCCTGAACTAATTCGAGGCTTAGCTAAGCGAACTAAGATGGGAGTTGGATAAATTATAGTTCTAGGGGTGTCTGAGACATTGTTTATTTCATGCCCCTTTTCCTGAATACTGGTGCTATATTTCCTACCTCTGTTTTGACCCTATATTGTGTACCTGTTCCTAGTCTTTGATCTTATCTAATTACGTAGATTCCGCATGAATCGACGTGAATAGGGAGAACAAGGTTATACCAGCACGAACTATCGAATGTATGGAGCACTATTTAGATATGAAGGCAAAGGACTATTTCAACGATAGATTGTTGATTATGGCGTCTGTTATTTAGGTAGATTTTTGATTGAAGGGGAAGAATCTTTCAGATCTCCATTATCATGATTAATTAACGAAGGTTGTCTTTAACGCACCAAAGATCACGTAGGCGAGCTGCTGTCTGGCACGTACTTATCCCTTGACAGTCGCAGTGTCAGTGTGTCTTTCACTGCAGCCAGCGGGTACCCCTATTCATCATGTTCAATATTGTGCTTCAAGACTCAACAGATAGATCAACCGCTGAATGATAAAAGACTCATAGCCATGAAATCAAAATAAACAATGGATATATTTATGGATCTACCTGGTCGTCCTTCTGGCCGTTCATATATCAACTGTGCTCGTTTTTCCACAACAGAGCTTTACCATATCTCCGCTGCTATGCCGGAGAGCTTGTCATTTTATTGTTATGGCTAAACCTCTTTCAGCCTTTTAGTGGTGGCCCGAGCGCCCCTGGAAACGCCACTTTCGAAGCCACCCAGCCACCTTTTGGTGTCTAGCTCGCTTAAATAACCCCTTTGGCAATTTTTCTGTGGGATCATCACGTGAGCGTCGGATTAGGTCAATTCTGTCGGCAATTAGGCCTTTTTCACTCCTTCCTCCCAAGCCAACGTCACCCTCGACCCTTCTCACCTGGCATGCAAAAAGAATTTGCCATGAACTCATTTTTGTAGCATCACTTCTATCATGTAGGAAGTCAGGACTAGGATCATGATAATGATTATTTGGTAACCTATGTGGCAGAGCCTCACCAACAAAATACATAGATAGGCTTCTAGGCTGTCATACATCCACCCTTTACAAAATGAATATCCAGAGTGAAGATCAACTAAACTTTTGATTTCCTGTGATGTTCCATTTCTTCAATTTGGGGGCTCTGGCACTCGCTGTACCTAGATGACCTAGGCTACGGGTGGCATCACTTGAGATTATGTAGAACTACTTTGAAGAGCGCCTGCTTCACAAATGACCCCATTCAGCAAACTACATGAGAAAACAAGGAGGTGGTGATTCGTTTTTGGTTTCTAATTTTGGCGTAGAAGTTGCCACTCCTAGGTCCTAGGTTCTCTGTACTTAGAGGTTTCCATACCACGAAGGTATCATTATGCGTAGAAGGGACTGTACTAGGAACTCTTCTGCTTGTAGAGAGTGTTTACATGTACCAGCAGCCTTCAATGAGGATGATCGTACCCTTTATGAGTATTTTAGTTCTGATGACGGAGTAGTAATAGAACATAGGTATCACCGAGCAATGGGCACATCTTTAGTGTTATTATAACTTCCTTGATATGAAGGTAGTATATATCTTCTCCAAGCCAGTAGTACTATATATTTATTTTATATCTATTAGGCAGGATCTGTACCTTTGAAATCACCACGTCAATGTATTGAGCTCTTGCTGGTACTAAAATACATCCAAATGGGCAGTCTCCGGGGGTGACCAAACAAGCTCGTGATTACACCTGGCTACTGATTGCGCTGCCCATGCTCCGTATTTATACCTCCCCTTCTCAGTGTTTGTGTATGCTATCAAAAACTGTACCTCTTAACTCACAACATCTTTTTCGTGACAGGACCTTCCGACCAAAATAATCACTTCCCTGGAGACCATTTAATCCACACAACTTGAGGATTGAGCTGCAGTTCACCTTTCCTAATTCACCTTTCCCAGTTCATCTTTTCCAGCTCACCTTTTCTAGTTCTTCCTAGTTCATCTTTCCCAGTTCATCTTTCCCAGTTCATCTTTCCCAGTTCATCTTTCCCAGTTCATCTTTCCCAGTTCATCTTTTCTAGTTCTTCCTAGTTCATCTTCCCTAGTTCACCTTTCCCAGCTCACCTTTTCTAGTTCTTCCTAGTTCATCTTTCCCAGTTCATCTTTCCCAGTTCATCTTTCCCAGTTCATCTTTCCCAGTTCATCTTTTCTAGTTCTTCCTAGTTCATCTTCCCTAGTTCACCTTTCCCAGCTCACCTTTCCTCTCGTCCTCTGACTCTCTATTCCTGCTACCTTCTACAACTAGACACTTAGCACGCATCGGTAAGCCTTTTCTGAGATCCTTCTTCTATGTTATATATACCTTCAGTTCATGATGATCCCACTACACCTCACCAAGAGATATTGATCCTTCTGGATTCGATATATGATGTTTATTTGCTACCTACCCCGTTTCTCACCACCACATCTTTCATAACTTGATGTCACCGCTGTGGAATTGCCATCCATACCTTCTTGTTTTCATCCAGCCATCCATCTGCATATTTCATTTCTCCGCGTGTTTCCTCATTTCGACCTTTCTCTTTCCCTTTGGTACTCAAAGCCTTTTTCTAACCTACTATTTGCCCAGACCATGTCGTCCGTAATGGAGTCACCCCGGGAATTCCCCCGCTTCATGCAGCTCCCGCCTGAACTGCGGGACATGGTATGGGACTTTCATGACGAGAATCTTAAGCGTGGAATCCGTCACTATTTCGGGGCCATGGGGACTCGTGATGTCTACGCAAGACACTATGACAATAAGAAGAAACGCTGGTTCGAACAGGGCTCCAAGCCGTGGTATCTGCGTTTCTACGCCTGTATCGACATATACAAAGGACTGACCATCGACTCGTTTTCCACGCGCAAGGCCCCAGCAAAGACCAAGTCCCTAACTAAGATCAAGCTGGCCGGAGATTTCCACTCGCATGCTATCGGCACCAGAATCCCTGCCAAGGACCTATTCGGGACCTTGAAGTTCAGCGAGGGCAGCCGCCACAACCCATACATCAATGTGGATTTCCAGAACCACCTCTTCATCTTCGGGTTCAATCTGAACTTCGCCCGGCCGATCGAGGCCATTCTCAAGAGCCTGGCCATCCCCATCAACTCCACCGGCCAATTGGGGTCCTACCGTTCCACTCATTGGATTAGACAAATCAGGAAGGTCGGTCTTCGTATGAACACCAGATACAACTGGGGAAGCTACAAAGACGATCTACACCCCCATGACATGCACACTCTGCCGAAGTTCGAAAGCGTGGAAGTTGTCTACCTCATCATCCCCCTGCCCAACGGCCCCCTCAGTCTCTGCAACTACAAGAATGCCTACGCCGCGGTGCGAGACTTCTTCGACGATGAGGGTTTCCTGCCCGTGAGCCAGCTCGACCGGCTGTACCAAGCACACCTGCCGGATTGCCACCCGTTCCACGACGTGGAGCCTGTTTCGGACGAGGACGATGATGACTACGAACCCATTGTACCCTGGGATGCCAAGCAGCATGCCGCCCAGTTCGAACCCATCTTTGAGAAGATCAAGTCGGCAATCTTGAACGCCCGGGACGCGTCCCTCCCCGACATTGAGTTCAAGATGGTGGTGGATCCGTGCGAGATCTTTGGTCTACGCGCCGCGAACTCCCCCGACGATCAGCAGGGTGCTGTAGAGAACCAGCAGGTTGCTGTGGAGAACCACGAGGATGCTCCAGACAACCAAGAGGACTGTTCTGATGACCAAGAAGAGGATGATTTGGAGAATGAAGAGGAGTCCTTTGAGGAAGAAGACGATTTGGAGGACGACTAATCACTCTCTACGGATGTCACAGGGCGTGATCACGAGATAGGCTGCGTGGACAAAGAGAAGTGGAACGGGAAAAAAAAAGGCGAGAAAACACATTCATACACGCACATCGATGAGGTGATAGTTTGGGAGATTGTCGTATTGGACCTTGACGCTTTGGTCTTTATCTACGGCAACGCAGGTATGGCAGAGAGGCAGTGACAAAAATTGGTTGATGCTTGGCTGGGAGACACAGCTGAGAAGTGTATGAGATGTTCGACGACCTGGCATCATTGACTAGGTACCTAATCAATATCACTGGCTATTGCTCCAATCTGGGATTACTTGACTGGATTGAACTTGACATGTTTGCCGACTTGGATCTGATACCTAATACGACGTGCCCTTCTCCTGACGGCGTTGGTATAATTCATGTGGTGAGGAAGGGATAACTATATTTTTTTATCCAGGTACATGTTTAAGCGTGAATTATCGGTAAATGTGGCATTGTTCTTCTTCTCCGCCTTCCTTGTCGTTCCCGTCCAGGCCCTTTCTCATGTTCTTTTCATTGTATTCAAGCTGTGAGCAATCACGATGTTAAGCGCGGCACCGACGATGCAGACCGCGTCGCTTCCTAACAGTTGAAGTCAATCGGAGGGGGCTTGGCTCCACTCCGGCACGTCGCGAGCACGACGCGGGGTCGCGTAAATAGGCAATCGGTACGTGTATAGCGAGCGTACTTCGTACCTCCCTTGTGTGAGTAGGTACGCCTGCCGGTCCGACGTAATTCTCAGAATGCGAAGTAGCGAAGCAGCATTCTACCTACATCATACATGTATGTACCTAGGTAGTATTTCAAATCTGTGCCGTCGGTAGGTGCCGATCCTTAGCCCTCAAATCAATACCTAGGTAGGGTGAGAAATGTGTCTACCTATTATCTCGAGGAGAAGGTACGATTCTCGCTGTGCCATATCGTCTATCGGAGAGCCGTGAGTGATACGGTAGAGATATTGGAACTGGCTTGGAATGAACATTCCGTGCCTCCGAGAAATAACACAATGTTCCTTACTCTCTGCATGGAGATACTTATGCTTATGCTGAATGCCCCTGAGCATTTCCATTGTCCCACACAGTCAAAGGACACATGAAGGACATGATAATTTTTTTGCATCTTATATACACGTAACCCTAAAAATCAACATGAAAGAAATAATGCATGTCGTGACAGCCCGCACGCGCTTAATAATGCACGACCTCACGCTCCCAAGACCGTTACGACCCCCTTATCATACACATGATTTATCCCGACATCCTGCAGCATGGAAAGCACCCTCACCACCCATCAACCCAAAAACGCGCGGGGCCCTGAGTCCGAGGCTTCTTGTCGGGGTACTTCTGCTGATCGCACTTCGCCTTGCAGCCGACGAGCTTACCGATGGGCATGAGCATGTTGAATCCGAGCTGCCCGCGCACCCAGTGGCCCTTCTTGTTCTTGGTCTGCTGCTGCACCGGCTTCGACGTCTTCCCCGTGCAGACCCGGGCCGAGTAGCCGAACAGGCGGCGGTTGCGCTGCGAGGTCCAGACCTGCTCCGTGGCTCGCGGGTTAGTGTTGTCCCTTTGCTTTGGAAGTCTCGTGGGGAGGGTTGGTGTTGAATGAGTATGGGTGGTCTTTCTCTCTCTCTCTCTCTCTCCGTGTGTGTGTGTGTGTGTGTGTGTGTGTGTGTGTGTGTGTGTGTGTGTGTGTGTGTGTGTGTGTGTGTGTGTGTGTGTGTGTTTGTAAAGGTGTAAAGTTTTCTACTGAACGCATGGCATTCTCTATCTTCAATAGACGGGAAAAGGAAAAAAAAAATGCTAGATACTGACCTGATGACAGCCCTTGTCCGACCACCCGCAGAAGCTAATCAAATGACAATCGTAAGCTTCTCTTGCTTCCGGCCACTACCTAGTAAGTTACTTACCCGTATGCCCCTTTGGTAGTACACATCTCAAATTCATGCTCGTTTGTCTTGGACCAAGAATAAGATCCCTTAGGCGATCCTATATGAAAGCCGTTCGTAGTGTTCGCGGCCTCAGCAGTCTCAAATCCTGCTTGAAACTGGCCGCTCACACCCACTGTGCTTGATGCGCCAATCGACGTGCACTGCGGTTGTTCAGAGTCAACATCTCCTTTTTCTCACCTAGGGATTTAGCGACAGATCGGAAGTCCTCCCCCTATTTTACGAGATATCCACTCTGCGGTCTACCACAACTGGAAACTGGCTTCCCTGTAGCAGGACAGAAAGGGTGGTTAAATGGTATGTACTAACAGTCTGCCCGAGAGCTATGTCTCCGCTGACGCATGTCTTGGCCGTCGCACAGTCCATAGCCACGTTCGTGACCTTCCAGTCATCAAATTCAATTTGGGACTCGACAATCCAGTACTCCGTCCTTTCGGATGCCAATATTAGCCCATTCAGAGATTCAGGATTCCGAAAGGAAAAACCTCCACTAAAGCACTAACCAGCAGTGATCGTTGTTGTGTCCCGTGGTGCATGCATCGTTCTTGCCAGACTTTGGGATCTTGATGCCTTCATCTACCTTGTACTTCGTCCCTTTGTCCTTCTCCTTAACCCAGGAAGGGTCCTTGTCACACCCGGGGATCTTGTCACGGTAAGACTTAATATCGGTTCGCTTTAGGAGAGCATCTGCGTCGATTTCGCCAATAAGGTCCCTAGCAAATACATCATCGATAAGTTCCGGGTCGAAGGTTGAAGGAGCTGCCGTAACTAAAGACAAGCATGCTAGAAGATAAGGTAGCGTGCAGCGCATTTTAGGGAGCAACGAGGTGATTCTTGATGAATCAAGAATGTGACATACAGGTAGTCAAATAAAGCACAGGCCAGTATATCTATAGAAGCCGCACGCAATGACTTGAACGCTCTCCCCTGGCACGCTCACTTCATACGTCAGAAGCACCTGGCCTCGAAAGCAGATATCTAATCAGTGGGGATTCAAGGCGTGTGATCTGCCTTTGAGGATTTTAGACTACGAGTGGGCTCATCTGAGATCTACTGTCAAACCCACGTCTCGGTCAGAAGGCCGCACCTATAGGGATGCTCGAGCGCAGCATGTGGTTCTAATAATACATCTCCAGTCCCCATTTAAAGCCATGATGCTATCTTCATAATAGATAAACTGAAGCCATGGAGTTTATCGTTAAGTCTATTCTGGTACATTGGCTCTATTGTGTGCTATTTGGCATGGTGGGCCAGGTGGGTTAGACTAGTAGAAGATCTAACTTCTTATGCTTATATTTGCGGAGATTGCCAATGCTGCCACTATGTTAAAGACTCAAGAAGTCTCGAAAATGGGTAGAACAGCTACTTCGTCTCTTGTTGGATTTTAGTGTCTTGGATATGGTGGAATATAGTGTCAATTTGCAAATCATACACATAATGTTGTAGATATGCTCTTAACGCAGGAGGCGACTTTCTAGATTGTGGGTCCAAAATGTATGATATAACTAGCTAGCTAGTTAGACTTTAACTAGCAGAAAAGCCAGGGATCATATCGACATATCTTCTAATTAATCCTACCCTTTATACCGAGACTAAGATTGGGAACCCAAGATTATAATCAAATCACTTCCACGAGAACTTCTGTGCTGTCTTACCAGTAATAAGTGCTACGTGCTGACACAGTGTCAATTGTTGATTTGAGGGTCAAGGACTGGTACAGTACAAGGACTCTCGTGGCATTGTGTATACTGAAGCATAGAAGAAAGCATGCCATAGAAATCATCGTAACAAATGATTGTTTTCAATTGATTGTTGATCTAGATAAGTTTGTCGATGTTATGGTCGATTCCACTAGAAATTGATATTGAATTACAGGGTTAATATGACTTGATTGACTCGAGGTAAGGCTATCTACACAGGGAGGTACGCCTGACATATGCCAATAACTACGAATCTTTTTGTAAACGGCGAGAAATCGGCGAGACTTGTTGACTGAATGTGGGGTTACGTAATTGGAGAATGATATTTACTATAAATATAAAAATATAATAAGAGTGAGGGTCAGACGCTAACTACCTAGTGTACGCAGTACATCCTCTAGAGGTTAAGACATGGAGCCCCAGTGGAGCACATCCTGCCAACGGACATCGAGATAAGCAAAGCCAAGACTGTATAAGGTTTTTGCCTACTAGGTTTCTGCCTACTCAGCTGCCACGAGTTGTTCAGCCGCAATTAAAACTCGGCTCGGGCTGA
This sequence comes from Xylariaceae sp. FL0662B, assembly GCA_022376535.1. Classification (NCBI taxonomy): domain Eukaryota; kingdom Fungi; phylum Ascomycota; class Sordariomycetes; order Xylariales; family Xylariaceae; species Xylariaceae sp. FL0662B. The sequence goes on along the minus strand of JAJJKD010000216.1, from coordinate 14,472 downwards.
GCTATAGTTAAGCAGTGTTACGATACGCTGAGAACGAGCGTGGCTGGTATCTAAAGGCCTATGGTAAGCTTACCCAATACTACAGGGCTTTACCTACCGATATAATAGTCTATCAACGGGCTTATCATGAGACCACAAATCATGCCCATCACGCCTAGAGAACTAATGGGCCTTATTATCGGATTTTTCCGTCGTTGTCACGACATACTAATAGTCGCGCCCCCGCCACAGAACTGTAGGTTCGACCATCCTCAGTTTTAATTAGAAATTGAAATGGGTTGGAAGGATTATTCGTAGCCCTAAGTGTGGCTGAAGGCCAATTCTAGGCATATATGAGCCCATAGAAAATATTATAACGAAATAGGGCCATTGTCAAAGTAATTGGTATCGTCCCAATTTTCGGCATACATGTCACGACGCAGGTTGCCGAAGTCCCCCCTTGCCGTACTGATCCCCGAGGATGCCTCACTATAAGTATAGAGCTAAGAGAATATGAAGTCTAACAGACTGGACGACGGCTTTGCCACATGTACAGGACCCGTTTTCCTTACCTATCTTGAGAATGATTTATGAATTAATAATAGGGTTGGGGATTACGAGACGTTTAGTATGCAGTACTGGAATGTTGAGATGATTTACATTACCAATTTGCTGCCCTGGGTTGACTTGAGAATGACACCAAATTACTAGAAAGGGGAGTTGAGCGAGCTTTAACCACCGGGCACTGGGGTATCTGAATGAATGAATGCCATTGATTCTGCAACCATAGTTTATGTCTATTAACTACAGAGTTCGGACATAATTACACTTTGATAATTATCCCATATAGTACCTGAGAAATGTAAATGAGTTTTCTATATAAATTGACTCGTAGCAATAGGGCGTCAGGGCTAGTGATAGTAACGTATCTAGCTATCAGGGTAATATCACCACTCGCAACGCTAGCAGTGGTATATAACTAGTCTCAGAGTCCCTTAGCTATTGGAGGGACAAGTTTCAGCTTTCCCCCTTCTCTATACAGAAGCTGGTTATATACAAGTGTTTCTTCTATTACTCTCAATAGCTTTACCCCATACCTGTAAATAGGGGTATTGGTATATCACCAGCATCAATACCTAGACAGTAAGGAATAGATGAACAAAGTCTATTGATACTAAAGGAGAAGACGAGAATACAAAACAAACAGAAAATGAATATATTACTAAGCATAAAATCGAATGAAAGATGAAAACTTCGCCCGCTGATGGAAGGTCGTGATAAATAGGCAAGACACACATAAGCCATAGGCGAGCTAACATTAGACGTTAAGAACATGGGCACTAGACGGTTATTAGATCGTTTGCGGCACAGCACGGAGAAGTGAGTTTATATCATTAGCTAAAGAATTAGGTTGGGGAATCTATCGGATGTCACGATTGCTGAGATAAGGCTGTAGGGCTGGGACCCACTGCTATAAAGGCCCTGCATAGGTCCGGAGTACAGCCACGGTCTGTATGCATATACAGGTACGTATATACTTAAGTATGTATGAGGAGCCTCTTATAGTTTCACCTCGAGGTACTGAATAAGTTATGGGATTTCTCACAACTATTGACCTATAGGTATTGGAAATGATACTGTGTCTTGTAACAAAGAAACAACTAATTAGAGGCTGGCAGATGTCTTGCAGCTTCAAGGGGCACGGTGTACCTCATAGTCTTCCTCGTCAGAATATTTGGTGGGCTATGGAGATGTACAGAAGATAAATGGGCATGGAGACCGCCTTGTTATTGAAAACATAATGATTGATGGTCGAGTGCAACGGCCTTGTAGGATGCATACAAGTTCTCACGGGTCTCAGCCAACATTCAACCCAGTTTAGGGTGCTCGTTTAATGTGCTATCAGATCATGAATTGCATGATGGAGAAACCATCGACAAATGAATCAAACAACGCTTCTTCCCACCCAAATTACGTGACTCCTATCCTAAATCCCCGGATAGACATCAAGCTGTAGGCTCAGGCTGAGGGCAGACATATGAAGGAGGGGTCGTTGCTGTACCACACGGTGTGAAGCAGCTGTTAACAAATATCTGATGTTAGATTATCCACCACCATTATGATAGAGAATCAGAAGAGGAAGCATACTTGGTGATGAAAGTCATAGTCCCGTAACACTTAGAGTAAGAGTAGAAGCACTCGGTAGATGTGCAGTCACCAGATTGAAGAGAGGCGTCTTTTCGGACCGGCGCATCAGTGATCGCAGGTGCTGGCCCGGGCAGGGCAACGACCACCATTGCGAAAAATGCGGCAAGTATTGTTATCAACAACATCATGTATATATATATATATATAGATTGTCGCGAATGTGACAGAGGTGGGAAACGGCAATATAAGTAATATTGGAATGCAGATTTAGGTGCAATCGGCTGGCAAACTCTCAAGTTTTCGAATGTGAGTCGAAGCGAAAGGAATTTGTCGTGGTCTTTATACCTGGCTTTTTCTTCTTGTAGGCCTGACTCGATGTTTGGGTTACATCTGTATTCTCCCCTGGCTGCCCTGGGTCCCTTGGATCATCCTCAGATGACATTACCTAACGTAGGCATATGCCGCGTAAATGCATGCGCAGGGTCTAAGCGAATGCTGCGACCAATCGAAATCGTGATATTTCTGGAGTTGGCAACCACCTGTGATCTTCCCCGGGATCTTCCCTGGGATCTGGTTTTTTGGGATATTAAAAACAGTCAGGAGCAATATAAACCAAACGCGCAAACATTCCAACACCGCATTTCAGTGAGACAACTTTCGGTTCATCTTGCTGGGATTGGTCGCAACCCTAGGCTTAGGTAACTATAGTATTCCACAAGCACAGCCCCAGATCCCCGGACAGCGTAAGCACTAAGTCAAGCTGATCATGATATATATATATATACATATATATTAACCTCATTTGAAAATTATTTTCAGCTTGACTCACCTAATTATTCTACCTATAAGTCGCGAATGCCGGCAAACTCTGTGATAGGCGTGTCAAGTTTTGAACAAAACTTGGATTGTCTCAACTAGATTAAATAACAAATTACAAGTCAACCCGAGCTACTACTCAATTTGTAACGTACGCGGTAGATTCGTCCGTCCTGAGTCAACGTCTGATATTATGAATGAGACAATGATGCATACGTCAATTCTACCATTTGTATACTAATAAGGACGAGGATCTCGAGGGCGTCTTTGTGCGTAGTAGCAGAATCAGTGCAAACTCATTGCATCTTAAACGTCCTGCCTTGGGGAAACTCTCCTTGCACTTTTTCTGTAAAATACTGCTGAAGTAGATTCGCAAGTTATGATTGTCATATTAGCTATATTAGTACTTAAGTGAGTATCACTAGAGTATAGAAGGCGAAGCAATTAAAATGACTGTGTTAGCCCTTAGGGTGAGTCGGGGCGAGCTGTGGTCATTTGAACTCTGTCGCGGCACGGCTCCGTTAAAGGGTAACTCAACTGGGCCAGACTGGGTGAGAGTGCTTGGTGCCCGATTAACCCTAATTCAAATTGGCCATGGATTATTTGCGCGCAACAGTAGCTATGCCGTCTCGATTCGTCGCACGGAACAGCCCTATGCTGTGTAGGCTGGCTATATCTTGACTGCCATTAAACTAACATAGTCGTAAGTGAACTGGTGCTGCTGCCGCTTGGACTTATGCAGTGGGTTCGCGGTGGGCGTGTAGGGTGTGTACCCTGGCCATGTCTAGGAGTCAGATTCTGCCATCGTACTATGTATGTAGTTAGAGTTGCTGACTAGCCATAAGTGAAACATGCCTACCGGGATGCTCAATATTATGAACCTTATTGCAAAGAGACCTAACGGTTCTGGATGGGAGATACCAAGTGACGGGTGATGAGGATTGGTTTTGGAGGTGGGAGACCAAGGACATAAGAACAGAATAATATGCTACTTGAATCTTGCCTTATCGGCCGCTCTATGAGCGCCTCGAGAGACCGTTAGCCAACTCCTGCTCGCTGCAGGCCTTAGATGGCCCCAAGCATGATTCCCTTCAGACGGATTTTCTCCTGGGAGAAATCTTTGCGGCTCTGTAAGCAGATTAGAGGACGCCAGAAGCCCCCGAGGGCACTGACTCTCCTTAGAGCAGGCAAGTTCTTCCATCAAGAGCGAACACAGAAAACGAGCGAATGCTAAGCCCTGGATACATGTCCTTCCACCGTACTCTGCCGTGACAAATTTAAAGAGAACCTCCATCATCCATCCCCATTTCACCAACTAGGTTAGATATTGTCCGCGAGCCATCGCAATGCGTCCCCGTAACCCTGTTTAAACGCAAGGGAGCACATACGCAGCTCAATAGGCCGACCGGAAATCTGCTCCAAGCCGAGCTTGCAGCGCAGTTCTTCCTCTGAGACAGCATACAGATGGTCGATCTTGTTTCCCAATACCACGATCGGGATTGCCTGTGTCTCCTTCGTGGCCAGCAGGGCATCGAGCTCGGCCTTTGCCTCAGCGAATCGCCCATGGTCCGCTACGTCAATGAGGAAGATGATTCCGGCGACATCATGGAGATGGTCGCTCCACACTCGTCGGCCTTGCTGGTGGCCACCGACGTTAATTGCCACGAACCTGACATTCTGGATCACTAGCTCTTCCGATTTGGGATGTAGGGTGGGTTGGAGACCTCCCGGCCTGTAGCGTGCCATTTGCACCAGTAATGTCGACTTTCCGGCGTTGTTTAGTCCGAGGATTAGAATCTTGATCCGCCTGTTGACCGGACAGAAAAATCCCATGAAGCTGTGGGTCCAGTTGACAATCTCCATCTTGCCGGTAGGTATCAGAGTTGCTGCTTATTGTTCGAATTAGGGGTGATGAAATGGCAATCGGCACTGGACAAGAGTAGCCGCCAAGGGGCTGTGTATTTTTTCACGCAATAGCAGGGCCAGATCTCTGATGGACTCAATATATAGAAGGTGTATGTATTAGGTAAGTATCGTTTGAGATTAAACTGTGGTTGAAAAGTCCGTTGTGAACTTTGGGAAAAGAGTTATCCTTTCCCTGTGGCGGCGGTGCAAACCTTGGGCAAGACTGAAAAGTTGAAATCCATCCGACCCCCCACTTTTGGAACCATCCAACAACTATAGTATATCATATACAAGTATTTAGGTCGATCCGGTAATCCTCCAAAAACCGATACTTGTGTTACAGCATAGACTTTAGAAGGATCAGGGTTCCCAGAGCTCATAAAGAAGCTCATTTTCTTGATTAAATTAAAAAAATAAAAACAAAAATTAAAAATAAAAAAATTAAAAAAAAAAAAAAACGCTGGGTGGCTGGGTGTTGGGGTGGGACGGCGAAGGGAAGTTAGCGACGGAAGGGTCACGGACTGTATGGCGGTGGTGATGAATATCGGGGGCGTCGGCCTCGGAAGCCGGCTCCGCCGCGGTGACCGGGTAGGAGGGCGCCACCGGAGTGCAAATGTGCCACACGGCGCACAGAGCCGCCAGGGTTACCTAATAAAACTCTTTTCTCTGACCTGTTACACACGCGGTTTGTGTTAGCGCTACACTGCCACAGACGGCTTATTGGTTGTTAATAATGATTCAGGGGTACTCACAATGCTCCGCGTACCAAGAAATAAGAGAGAAGAGTCAGCAACGGAAGCAAAAGCAAAGTCTACGAGTGCATCACGAAATGAACCATACATTGATGATGAGAACTATTGCCATGGTCCTTTAACTCTAAAGGTATAAATGTACAATATCCAGACTCGCAGGCGGTAGGATTGGAATCAATATTACTGCTATATCCTCTCTCGACAAAGAAGAATCACCATAATAATCCAGAGAAATAAGTGAGGACATATTGGCAGAGGTTTAATAAGCAGGCCCTGGAATAATATCACTATACATTCGCGTGATCGGTGTTAAGGTATGATGTTTAAAGTATGGACGATTTTCACATTCACCGCTACTGTACTAGTCTTTCCATTTATAACGTAAACTAACAGCATAGTTCCCAGTGATTTTGCCACTTAATGCAGAACTCGTATTGCGAACCAAACTTGAGCTTTGCCCTCGGTCTGCCATGCACCGGTCCCGGTATTAGTCTTACTTAGGCTCGAGTTGAGTGAAAACAAAGAATATAAAAGGGGCATTATGTAGTGTCTCGTTCTATGAGTTTGAATACTAAAGAAAGCAGATCAGATCGGCTACTATAAATAATTATAATCTCGAAAAAAGAATCGGTTTAACAACTACGTACAAATTTTTAAAATCCCATACTCCTTTCGATGGTTCGTTAGTGACCGCCTCGTTACCGACAGAGACAATCGCCTACGGTAGACCCGCCTCCTCCGCTGGGGGGGCGGCAGTACGGCGGAGCCATGCAGGTCGGACCCACAAAGTGGAACGATCGTGGTGTAATCGGAACCGCGACCGCGGGTCTTAGTATATATATTAGCGTGATGGTACCCTTTACGGTAATTTGATTTGCTCGGATTACAGCCGAAGACGGAGCAGTCTAGTCCTCGTTTCGGCAGATTACACAGCGACTTTATATTGCTTACCTATTTTCCTCTTCTTGTAAAATAATCACTGTCCCGACTTTTTGCATGTCTAATGTATAATTCTTTCGAAAAACGTTTTTATCGAATATTATCTGGTGGCTGGTATGTGAATACACAGGTGGCTGGACGACTCACCCCTGTGGCTATATATAGAGGATATACCCTCTTACCTGTGATACCTCTTCTACTACTACTATCATCAATATAACTGACGTACACACTCATAACCTGTGTATCTATTTCAACACTTTTGCTCGAGATTGGAGAAATTATGGCGAAGCTTGCGATGGACGAAAAACGACACGAGACTTACAACGAACGTGGGTCTGACGCATCCTCTCATGAAAATTCTGATAATATGATCCAACAATCCAAACCCGACAACACTCCTAAGGTAACTCGGAGTTCTGAGAATGAGGGCAATGCTCCCGCCTATGGGATGGCCGAGGAACTACGGAGAACAACTAGCATTCTAAGCCAGGTAGCTTCGCGAATCACCACGAGAACTTGGCCTGAACCGCCGCCACCTCCGGATGGAGGAGTTAAAGCAGTAAGCAACACTTAGCTCCGAGATCCCTTTTTAGGTTTTCGTGTGCATTGGAGGGGTTTGTATTGTTTTTGGCCTCCCTTGCTTTCACCCAACCCCCCCACCCCCTTTTTTTTTTGGATCAATCGCTAAGCTATAGTGATATAGTGGACGCAGGTCGCAAGTACGTACATTCCCATTCTATCTATCCCTCATTCTTAAACAGGGTACATATTCCCGTGTTAATCCCGAGAGAGCCTATAACCTCATGAGGTGCATATCTCGACTCGAAGATACTCGCAGCATTTCCAGCCAACTAACCTCGAAAAGCTGGATGGCTTGTGATTTTCACAACCTGGGGATGGGTAAATACACCTGGAAGCCATTTCATCGTACTTGTCCTAACCTGAATTAGGTCAACTCGTTCGGTGCGTTCCAGACGTATTATGAATCGACGCTACCGCAATCACCCTCGGCAATATCGTTCATTGGGTCCGTCGAAATATGGTTTACCTTGATAGTCTCCACGATTTCCGGGCGTCTGCTAGATGCCGGTCTATTCATACCGACTTTCATGGTCGGTGCGATAATACAGGTAATCGGCATGTTCTTGATGAGCATATCCAACCAGTATTGGTCCCTGATGCTAACCCAAGGTGGTATGTGACTCCAACAGTTCCCCTTCATTCGCTCCGCCTTCGCTTCGGCACAACCTCACTGTCGAGGAATATTCGAGATGACGGGCTCCCCTATCCCCCAAACTACCTATAATGAGAAAATGCTCACTTGAGATATTGCAGTACTTACGGGAGTTGGTGGTGGTATCTTCTTTACGCCTTCGCTTGCTCTTGTGGCGACGTATTTTGAAAAGAGGCGGGGGCTCGCTATCGGGCTGGTAACCACGGGAAACTCAGCCGGTGGTATCGTGTACCCCCTGGTTGTGCGCCAGTTAATCCCCACGTTGGGGTTCGGTTGGACAGCGAGGGTGTTAGCATTTATCAACCTTGGCTGCCTATCTGTGGTACTCGCATTTATGCGTCCACGTCTGCCGCCGAGGAAGTCGGGTCCTATCATCGATTTTTCTGCTTTCAAGGAGCCTGTATTTGATGGTTTCGTAGTTGGCTTGTTCACCTCGATGATGGCCAACTACTTCTCCTTTTATTATGTAAGCCCCCCCCCCTAACAAAACCAACATGAAGAATGCTCATGACGTTCATGGCTTACACATAGTGCAGATCGCGTCCTTCGGCATTCAAGCGTTTGGTTTGCCCTACTCATCTGCTTCCATAATGGTCATACTTATCAACGGAGCTGGGATGCCATTCCGGGTTCTCCCTCCTCTGTTGGCAGACCGAATCGGACCGTTCAATGTTCTAGTCCCGGTGATTTTCTGCTGGACCATCGTCGCATTCTGCTGGCTAGCTGTGAAGAGCGTCCCAGGGTTGTATGTCTTCACGTGTTTTTACGGTATCGCGTCGGGCAGCTTGCAATGCCTCATAGCAACCGCTGTCGCTAGCATTACGAAACGCTTAGATCACGTTGGGACGAGGCTTGGAATGGCTTTCAGTATCACATCGTTTGCATCCTTGGCTGGACCGCCCATAGGCGGGGCAATACAAGGCGCTCAGGGGGGCCGATTTACCGGTGCCCAGATATGGGCCGCGGTTTTGACGCTGGTGGCATTTTTCTGCTTCACCGCTGTCAGGCTGCGTATGGCAGGCTGGAACCTTAGGGTTAGATGTTGAAAAGCCGCAAAAGGTAATGGTCGATACCTCATCGATTCTCCTGCTTAAAATCCAAGAAGCTAGCCCTGAGGAGAGTCTATGACATGCAACAAAAGCAAGGCTTCTTCATATACGCTAATACATAGTGTTAGATAATTCATAACCAACTTGAGACCACGTCAATAATATATAATTATACTATCTCGTTGAGGAAAGGCATATATGGGAACTTGTCACTTCACTTTCAACTTCAGAAAATCGTATGATAAGCTCAAGTGTACGAACTTCTCTTATTGGAATATCTGGTGGCTGGTATGCAATATACAGGTGGCTGGAGGACGCCCCACACCAGTGGCTATATAGGAGGATATCCCCTCCTACCTGTGATACCTCTTCTACTACTACTATCATCTATATAACTGATGTACACACTCATGACCTGCGTATCTATTTCAACAGAACGGTGGCTGCAGACGCAGCAGTGTGAGTCATGACTAATTCTCCGAGAGCGCCGAACTTGAAGTCGTGGTCGCCGTAGTGGTAACCCTCATCATCCGTACTTTGTGGATCCATCAATTCGGGATCGACACCGTCGTAGGTATCGTCAAATGATGAGGGATTGCCGCTCGTTTCTGGTTCCGCTAGCGTTGGAGGCTCTGCTGGCGCCGGGGTTTCGGTGTGTTCTGCCATGTTGGGAGTAGATGTGAAGAATGATAAGAAGATAGCAGAGCGTACTGCGGTTGCCGGCACAATAATACCACACCCGATAAGTCTCTTTTTTCTAGCGATGCTTAAACAGGGAGAGCATCCCCAGATATACTGTTGAAAATAAGCCCCTGTACCAACCCTGTTTAGCGCAAGATACCTCACTACGGTTGTATCAATAACCATACCTAAGGGCTAGTAGAACCGCGAATGTTGTACTTCACATTGACTAAGTTGGATGTTTGGGGGCTGGCAAGATGCACGTGAGGTTGAAAGTTATTTCAAAGCTCGAACGAGATCAAGTGGGTTCATATGAATTTGACCGCAGAGGCTGAGCACAGTGAACAAACAAAATGAGGCGCTGGGTGCCTACGGTAAGTGACTCATACTATGGAACATTTGAATGCATCTTCGCCAATCATATTAGACTCCTTAGAGGTGGGTAATATGCATCAGGTCAGGACCGTTCTAATAGACATTAGAGGCTTTGTCACACTTAGCCCCGTGAAGCACCGTACGCATCGCCAGCTAACTCTTGCGCAACTCATCGCATTATGTGTCTGAGTTGAGGTGACATCTGGATATGTATGTAACCGTGCGGCGGCCTATTCACGATAGCTGGGAACTAAACGTTTTACACCTGAAAGAATTGATAATAAAAACAGACGTATCCGTATTGAAGATACCTATGCAGGGGAATGCGGTATTAGAAAGTATTAGGAGCATTATTATAGGCGCAATATTCACGAATCACTATTGAAAAGGACGGAGTGGCAAGACATTGCTGTTAGCAACCGGTCAGCCTCACAAGGCACTACACAATAGCGTTAAGAAAATAGCAAGCCTCCAAATTAAAGGGAATGGAATCGTTCTATAGTGCACTTTAGGGCATTTTTTATAGTGGGTTTTATTATATGTATTGGGGGGCGTAAGCCGTATTAGGTTATCCGGCTAGTCGGCGTTAGGTAGGGCCGTCTCCGATATATAAACGGCCTATTATTCGACCGTATAGATATTAAAAACTAGCTGGTAATTTAAAACTGCCTATAGCTAAAAATAAAACTAAATAAATAAATTTTAAAACTAAATTATTTTTCTATTTTTTATTTAAAAAAGAGAATAGGTAAAAAACCGACTTTTAATTGGGTTAAAAATGCCTTTAAAATTATATATATATAAAAAAGGGTTTAATATAAGCCTTTATAGGCTTATAAAACTATTTATTTATAATAGGTTTTATTATATATATTAAAAGGTATAAGCTATATTAGGTTATTTAATTAATCGGCATTAAATAGGGCTATTTCCGATATATAAACGGCTTATTATTAAACCGTATAAATATTAAAAATTAATCGGTAATTTAAAATTATTTATATATTTATATTTAATTATTTTTTTTTTAATAATTAATAATGATTTTTTTTTTTAATTATTTTTATTTTTAATATTAATATATATAGGATTATTCCCGGATCCGGTAAAATATAGTTTTTATACTATTATATATCGCTTTATAGAATATTTTTTATTTCTATTACTATTAAACTTTTTTTTTTTTCTTTAGATTTAATAATAATTAATATATAATCATTTATTAGGCTATATCCGGCTTTTTTATAATACGCTACCGCTATTAATTAATATATAAAAAAAATTAAAAATATTTACTATTTTTAGTTTTAATTAATTCCCTATTACTATTATAGCTATTATTATAGCCGCCGTTATATTAATTTTAGGCGGTAATAAATAGAATTTATTATTATATATAAAGCTAATATTTATTTATATTAATTATATAGTATATTATATTTAGGTATATTTTTTAATTTTTATATATAGTTTATATATTTTATATCCGGAATATATATAATATATATTCGGTTTATTAATAATTAATATAAAGCCCGGATTATTTTTATATATAATATATAAATATTAATACTTTTAAATATATTTAATATATAAAAAAAAAGATCGGGCTATTTCGGGGCGGTTATATTACGGTAAATTTTTTTATTATTAATTACTATTTATTATTAATATATTTATTTAATTATATTAATTTATCGTTAACGTTTTTAATATATATATTAAATATAATATATAAACTATAGCCCGTAATACTATTCGGGCCTGCTATATTTTAGATTTTTATCGGGCTTTTTTTAATATTAAATATAAATTGGCTTTTTTCCGTTTTATTTTAATACTATAACCGGATAATTAATTTTTATTATTATAAATGCCTTTTTTAATGCTTTTAAAATAATTCGAAAAGTTACCGCTACCGTTATTATTATCGCTATTACCGCTATTATTATTATTATTTTTACCCCTTTTACTTTTATTATTCCTACTATAGCCCTATTTAAATCCGGCGCCGGCCTTATTAATTTCCCGATCGGTTTTTTTCGCTTTTTTCTTTTTACCCTTTACTATTTTATTACCGATTTACGCGCTGTTAAATATATTAATATTAATAATAGTAAGCTTATTAATAATAATAATAATAATAATAATAATAATAATAATAATAATAATAATAATAATAATAATAATAATAATAATAATAATAATAAAAATAAAGGTAAAAATAAAGGTAAAAATAAAAATAAAAATAAAAAAAAGGAAAAAAATAAGGATAAAAATAATAACGATAATAATAATAAAAAAAAAGAAAAAAAGGAATAAAATAGTTTTAATTAAAAAGCTATAGCGGGATATAGCCGGCTTATATTTTTTATTTTTATATAATAAAACCAGTTTGTTACGGTAAAGGATAAGCTAGGTGCAGTATTCTAAGAAATAGTAGAAGGCAAGAACTAATCCTTACCTTAATAGTTATTAAGGTAAGGGAATCAGGTATATATACAGCATATGGCGGGGTTACGGGGCCGGAGGCCCCGTACCCCGTAAGCCGTCACACAGTTCGTTTATATATAAATTAAAAAAAATATAAAGTATTATTAAATAATACTTTTTTAATATATTTTAAATAGCTATATTATTTAAAAAAAGCCTTAATATTTAAATAATATTATAATAAAGGTTAATAATAAATTAAATAGTAATTAAAATATAGCCGATATATTATTAGTTTTTTTTAAGGTTATTTTATTTTTATTTTTTATATATAATATTATAATATACCCTTTTTATTTTATATATTTTTCCGAATTTAATCCGATTTTATAATAAAATATATAAATATATTAATCCATTTTTATACCGGTAACAAATTAATATTAAAACTTATATAGGTTTATTTCCGATATTTTATAATACTGTTTTATAATATTTAATAATTAATAGCCGAAAAGTTTAATATCCTTTTTATTTATACCGGATTTATATATATATTATATTACGCTTTAATAAAAATTATAGCTAAAATAAAGGTTTATTAAAATTCCGATATTTATTAATTTTTTATATAATATTATTAATACGTAAGTTTTTATAAAAGCGTTTATTATAAATAAAAATAATAAATTTTAATTAAAATTATAGGTTAGGGGATTTTTTTATTATAAAAGCTTTTTTATATAAATTACGAAATATAACGGGGCCGTTATTATTCCGAATATAAAGCTAATTTTTTACCGGTTCCGGTCCGTTTTATTTGTTTTAAAAAATAGGCAAAAATAGTTTTTTAATATTACCGGTTATATATAGGCCCGAAATAAATATATAATTTAAAATATTTAAGTATTTTTTAAATTTTATTTTATATATATAATTTTTTTAAGGTAAAAAAATTCGTATTATATTATAATAAAAGCCGTATTTTTAATTAAACGGTTATACGGGTATTTATTTTTTATTATTTATTCGTTTATAATCCGGTTTAATACCGAAATCGGTATTAGGTTTTTTTTTAACCTTTATTATATTTTAAAAATAAATATAATATTTTTTATATTAAATATTAAATATAAAAGCTATTAAATATTATTATATTAATTTATAAATTTATATATATAAACTATAATATAAATATATAAAATTATAAAATTATATTTTAAATTTAGTTTTAAAAATATCCAAAAATGCGGTTAAAAATATATCCGAATAAAGCCGTTTTTAATACAGGCTAAAATTTAATTTAATATTTTTAATATTATAACTTATAGTTTTAAATTTTAGATTTATATTTTTTTCGGATCGTTTCCGATAAATTTATTTATAATAGCCGGATATAATCCAAATTTATAAAAAGATTTATTAATTACCGTTTAAAAATAATAGTAGGTTTATCGATAAATAGTTTTACTATTTAAAAATAATATTAATAATTAATTTAATATTAAAACGTAATAAGGTATTTATTAATTTATTATTTTATAATATAATATAATAAATATATAAAATTATATTTCGGCTTATTATTAATACGAAAATATTTCGGAATTATATTATTATTAAAATATTATATATTATAATATTTATAAGGTTAGTTTATATTATAATATTATCTATATAAATAATTATTATATTTAATGCCTATTATTTATATTAAAATCGGAAAATAACCTAAATTGCTATAATTTTAAAAGTATTAATATATTAACCCGCTTTAAAATTTAATAAAATATAATAATATATTTATATAATAAATATTAAAAATACGGTTTATTAATTTAACTAAACTAGATTATTTTTATATTAAAACCTTTTTATTTTTATATTTAATGTATTAATAAATAAATAATATACCGATTTATTTATATTAATTAATAAATATATTCCGTTAAATTTATTAAACGAATTATATTATTATATAAAATTTATTATAATATTTAAACCGGTATATTTTTATTAAAATATTTTATAGTTAATAAATATCTTTTATAATAAAATAAAAAATAAACAGCTTAATAATATAATTATTATATAGAAATTTAAATATCCTAATAATTATTTAATTTTTTATTATAATAAAGCCTTTTTAAATAAATTT
>JAJJKD010000215.1:0-52566 GCA_022376535.1 Xylariaceae sp. FL0662B | reverse complement strand
TAGTTTTATTTATTAAAAGGTTTAATCGATTTATATATTTAGGTATTTTTTAAGGTATATTTCCAATTATACTTTTTTTATTATTAATATTTTAATAATACCGGTATTTTATAAAATTCCTTAATATTTAATTATATACGGATCGTAATACGAATTAATTTATTTCTATTGTAATATTTTAGCTATATATATTTTTATTAATAATCCGGTAGGTAAATAAATAATTAATAAAGTATTAAACTATTTTGTTATTTTTATTATAGTTATTTTTATTGTCTTTTTAATTATTATCGTTATTTTTAAGGTCTTTTTTAAATTTAAATAGATATATAATAAATTCCTTAAATATAAATAGATCTCCTAATATTTTTATAGCATTATAGTATTAATTCCTAATTCTATTTTATTTAAATGGAAAATGTTTTATTAATTAGTAGCCGTTTTTTTTATAAATAAAATATTTTTTTTAAAATCGTTATTAATTATTACCCGGATAAGGTTTAAATTTATTTTATTATTTTTTTTAAAATAAGGATTTATAGCCGTTATTATTATATTTTTTATTAGTAAAATTTATATTATTTAATTTTTAATTTTATAAATATTATTAATTTATTTTATAGTTTATCGAAATTTATATATTAAATTAAAGGTTTATAAATAGGGCTTTAAATGTCGGTTTTATATTAATAAACGCGTATTTAAATTTAAGAACGCCGGTATAAATATATATTATATTATTATAAAGGTTAATTTTTTTTTTTTACCTTTTTTTAAATATATATTAAATAAGAACTATTTTATTGAATAGTTTTTTTAAAGCTTTCATTTTTAATTTATTTAGGTTTAAATTTCGAACTTTAATATATATTATAGTAATTTAATTAATCTAATAATAAATATAGTTAAGGTTTATATTAAAATAGGTATAGATTTGGTTATATATTTTATTTTAACGGTAATTTAAATTAATTTTATTAATAAAGTAAACCTTAATACGATTTATAAGGATATTTAGGAAAACCGCGTAATATTAATTTTTAATAATGTTAAATTTCCGGTATATATTAATAAAAATCTTTATTTTATTTTTTAATATATTATACGGTTTATCTGTATAGTTATAGGTTAATTTTTATATTTTTTAAAAGGCAATATATATAGTAAAATCGATTATATTATTATATATAATATATTAAAAAGGTAGTTCGTATATTTAATTATTATAGATAAATAAGGCTTAGTTTTTAAATATAATCGATAAAATATAGAAGCCCTATAGGTTAAAAATAAATATAGGTTTTTAATTATTAATAAATAGGGTATTTATTATTTAGGGGTTAAATATCGGAATATTTATTATTTTTTTATCGGGAGTTGTAATTTATATACCTGATATGTTTACGGTACGGAAAAATTAATATATAGATATAAAGGTAAAGGGTAACGGCGTTATAATTAATTAAATAACTATCGATATAAAACCTAGGATATTTAAGGCATTTAGGTTATTAATTATAAATAGCTTTAGGAATTTATATATATTTTTTTTATTTCCCGGTAAAAAAACTCTGTATTTTATAAAAATCCTTAATAGCTATATTTTAAAATAACGATTTACCTTATTAAAATTACGGTTTTTTTATTTTTAAAAGTTTTCTTAAAATTGTTTAAATATTTATTAACCTTTATATAGGAAATTATTATAGGTCCGAATAGTATTACCTATAAAAGTTATATAATATTTAGGGTTTTATAAGGGGTTATTAGGGTTAATATTTTTATTAAAAAAATCCGGGTATATATATTTTATTTATAGGTATAATAAAAGTAGTAATTTTTATTATATTTTTCTAAAAATAAAGGTTTTTTAGGTATTAAAATTTAATAGTAACGGGATTTTAGCTAGATTAGCTATTTTAGTGGTATAGTTAATTTAATATAGCTAGGTAATATTAAAGTTAATAAGGGTATTAAGAAATATTAGATTTCGTTAAAAAACGTTAAAATCCGATAGAATTTTAAATTTATTAATAGTTAAAGTATAGAAGTATTTATTATAATTACTGTTTAAGGTATACGGTATTTTTTTTTCGGTAAAAGGGCTTATTACTTTACTTTTTTATTAATTGAAGTATTTTTTGCAAAATTAAATATATAAATATTCTTTTTTCGTTAATAAAATAAGGTTTTTAATCCTTTCATTATATAGCCGGCTAAATATTCAGCTAAAATTATAGGATTAAATCGGATTAAATATAAAAGCCTATTTTAAAAGCTAGCTACGGTCTGTTTTTTTACCTTTATTTATTTATAATTACCTTTATAACTATTAATTAATATTAAATAACCTTTATTATACATACGTACGAATTATAATAAAATCGCGATTTATAATAATAATCTATTATTATTTTTATTAAAAGATAAAAGTTATAGGCTACAGTGATAGGGATTTAGTTACTACCACTGAGGTCCCGCAAGTTACGTAATATAGTCACGTGACCATACTAAACCTAATCTAGACTAGCCTACTATGGATTGACTGCAGTGGTTCAACTGCAGTGGTTTAACAGCAGTGATTCAACAGTTTAGCTAGTAGAATTAATAATAGACTTTCAGATGAGATTTTTTTTCTCGATGTTATCCTTTCACTCTACTTTATCTCTAAGTGTTTCAACCAGATGACTTAGGATATAACCATGAGTCATTATAATTAATTGTTTCTACATAAATGATGTTGTTTTGCCATAAGGATATCTCACAATTGTTTGACTCTCTGGTGGTTTTCATAGGGGGCGATCTCCGGGGATACAAGATATCTCTCCATTGTGCCTCCGGCACATTAGATTCACCTCTCCTGGAATCACCATACTGCGGCAGGATACAATTAGGCTTATGATATTTACTTAACTGTGTTAAAATAGAATGTCTGCACAAGGTCCCTTGTCACAGAATATAAGGCGCCATTGCTACATAAGCAGTTGCGACATCGCTTTTGTGATATCCTTTTCATTGTTTGTTATCGATTCCTTACGCATGTGATTATTATGTTATAGTTTCTTTAAGTGTATAAGCTAATTACATATATGTACCGCAAGAGCCGATCCATGCTTAGACTAATTACCTAATAGGTAACCCATGAAGTGTCAGCCTTACGATTGCCACGTTCGGAATTAGGACTCGGAAGAAACCTTCTAGAAGTCTACGTGTAGCAGCGTTAAACTAACTCTGGAAACGCATGCGGCGTAGCCTTGCTGAAGAACAAGTATCTGTGTTAATATACGTCAACATCCTAGCGCTTAAACGCGTTTAGGCCAAGAGTTTCAATCGCGAGCTATCCCGTACTCAACACTATACCGATCTTAGGGGGAAGTAACTCTGACAATATGAACGAACCAGACTCGGTAGACTAATCGAGCGACGACATCTCCCTTTTGGTTTGAGTAGTGAAGTTTGAGACACTGAAGCCACGCACAGGTTAACTAACTGGTCTATTACATACCTTTAAGTCTGCCCATGTAGTACCCAGTCGTTTCAGTGTCTGCCCCTTTTGATAGATGAAATGAGGCAGCCTGCGTACTAAAGCTAACGGCCAGTGATGTCAAGATTTCTCCTCCCCAATATAGTCGCCGTTCTTTTAAACTGCCTTGTCTGATCCATAGCCGTCCATATACAATACAAGCTGAAAAAAGGTTTGACTTACGCAGAGGAGGTTTCACGGCTGTGTCCTCTTGTTTCAGGCCTTGATAACGACATACACCTGGCCAAGATGTTACGACCCTTGCCGATACTCTTTTGGGGCACAAGATCGTCAGGCACCGCGCGAGCTTGTGTTGGTGGAAAAATGTCACTTAAGTGTTATGTTACATAACACCACTTGAGTATCTTGGTGATGAGATGGAACAATCCGGGGTCCAGGCACCAAACGCCGCTCCGGTAATGACGTGGTGAATGGATGTGGTCTGAACTCGGCGCCACATTCTTGCGTCATGCATGCTTATACCCCAAGGCTACCCGGACGGCTTGGGGCTTTCGGTATATGCCAAACTGGCCCCCGTCTCGGCTCACGCAGGCCGCCACTTTCTTACGGCCGATATATCATAAAATAGAAACGGGTAACTGCATCTCTTCCCCCATGATGGGGGGTGATATGATATAAATCTTGATGTGGATGTCAAAGACCGCAACTATAGCCGCAAGTAAAATTTCACTCTAAGCGCCAATTGCAATTGCAGGTCGACATTCAGGAGTTCTATAGGCTGGTCAAGTCGTGCCGCCACTACGTCTCCGTCGTTCCAGAACTGCGGGATCCACAAAGGGTTGGGCCACGGCAGCGGAGGATATCTCAACAGGGGTCCCTGAAACGAGGTGAGCTTGAGGTTGAAGAGGGCAGATGAAGCTTGATAATTTGAACGTACGGATTGTTTGCCCATCGGTTCTAACCGTGACTTCGTTGATCGATGCAGGGGTTACAGTGTATGATTTGCATAATGGTGGCTTAGTCGGCGATCTCAGATTCAGCTTGACTGGCCCTCGACGCACAGGGCGAGAAGGCTGTTGCTGCTGCTCCGACGACATAGCGAATTTGTCTGTCGAAATAAGAATGTGATGTGTACACAAAGACAAGTTGGTTCTTTGGCTGTAGGTACTTGAATGACTTAGGCACTGTATGAAGAAGATAAGGAACAGCAAGAAACTTAGCCACGTCACGGCTGCATCTCATATATACGTAAGTATATTGGTAACTTCAACCAATTTGAAGTGGACAGGCCAGGACTCGATTATATGTGTAAGACGAAGGTCTCGACAAGCTACCTAACTAATCTTCCGGTTATACACCGGCAGTTGAAGCACAGACCAAGCGTTTGGTACCACTTTTAAGCCAAAGTTGGGGAACCCCCCATCGACGCAAGGGCAGGCAGGCAGGCAGGTTGTGTCAGCAAAAAGCTGGACAGGCCACATAAGCCTTAAATACTATAATTTCACTTAGTTTTTAAATATTATAATTATATAGCCACCTTAATAGTTATGAAATTGAAAATTTCAGGGTATGATTTTTAATAGTTATTTTATTTATAGAAAAATTTTCGTAATTTAATTATATTATTTTATTTTATAATTATTTAATAAACTTTTTATAAAGGTTTTTTTTATTATGCCGTACCGGCACCCCCACTAGTAAGGCACGCTAATGCCTCACTACTTTTATAATACGTACGCAATATGTATATATTAAAAACTCTTTTTTCTTTTTTTCCTTAAGAGTTAGTTTTATAATATATACGATTATTATTTAATTTAATTAAATTTAATAATTTTAATTTTTCTTTAAAAAGAGCTATTTAGTAATAAAATAATATTTCGAACCGATAAAGAAAAAAGTATTATTACGTAATCGGAAACCGTTTAAAATACCGAAAAACCCGTATCGGTATTTATAATAGTTAAGGAATTAATTATAGCTATAAGCGATTCGATTTTAAACCTTATATTAATTAAGGCTAAAAGGTTTACTTAATTTAAAAAAATATAAAATAACCTATAATTAAATAACGAATTATAGTTGATTTATAAGTAAATTTAAACCTTAAAGGTAATTAAAGCTACCTATATAAACCTAAATTATTTTATAGCTAAAGCTAGTTTAAAGGATACTTTTAAGCCTATAAAATGCCGCTATAATATATCCTTTTTTTCGGATAATAATAATAGTCCGGATTTAAAAACTAAAAATATATTTATATTTAAAATAGATTAAACTTTCTAATATTATAAAAAATAGCTAAAGGATTTTAATTTAACCTATAAATAGGCCTTAAAAAAATTCCGTTTAATACCAAAACGGATCCTATATATTTTAGATTAAATAAAAGCCGAAATACGCTTATAATAGAAGCGTTATATTTATAAAATGCCGTTATAAAAAAAATAGAATACTATATATAAAGATTACTTTAAATTTATAAAATAAACCTTTACTTTATTAAAAAATGTGGATAATAAAAAATTTTATATTTTATAATAAATTAAAAATAATATATAAAATAAACGATAATTATTTAAAGATTAAAATATTTATTTAAATACGTTAAAACGTTAAATTAAACCTAAAAATAAAACGGCCCGGATAATTATTTTTTATATTAAACTATAACCGGCTTTCTGTTTTTATTTAAATAAATACAGCGGTAAAAAACTTATAATTTAATTATTTATAATTAATTAGGTTTAAATAAAATAAAAGGCCTAATTAGCTATAAGGTTAAAAAAGAAACGAATAAATATTAAATTAAGTATTAAAAATAAATATTTATAATACCTAAATAACGGTAATATATTGGCTAATTAAATAAATAATAATACCGAAATACTATTAAATTTATATAATACCTAAAAAAAAACCTTTATAGTAATAATAAAAATCGATTTAAATATTATTACTATAATAGTAAAATATATTTTATTAATAAATATTTTAAAAAACTATTGATAAATGTTATTATTAATAGCGTTAAATGGGATAGTAGCTATTTTAAAAGTAAAAAATATAGAGGCCGATTTTAAGGGGAATAGAAAAAAGTTTTAGCTTTATAGATTTTCCTATAATTATAAAGCGTAATCTATTTATAAAAATAGCAATACGTTTTTATATTAATATTAATATTAATATAATTAAAAAATATATATTTATTTATATTAATATAAATTTTTATATTAAAATAAATTATATAAGTTATATATTTATAAAATAGGCGAAATTTTAATAAATTAAACTTATAGCGCCTTTTTTAAAAGTTATTAGTAATTTTAAATATTTTAACTATAGGGTATACTATATATTTATTATAGTTATTAATAGTAAAAATATTATTTATATTTTTAAACGGTTATATATAACGATTAATTGAGATTTATAGGTTTATAAAAGCCCTATATTATTATTTATAATTATATTAAAAAATTATCGGATAATATTAAATCTATATATAAAAAATAATAGTTTAAAGTTAAAAAAATAGGTTATAAGATCTTATTATTTAAATATTTTATTAAAATTTATAAAAATTAGGTTTAAATATTTACTATTATTATTTTATAAAAAAAAGTTTTATTATTTAATAAGGAAATAGTATAATTATAATATAAAAACGACCTTTTAGTAAAATTATAGCTTTTTTTAAACGTTTTCGATTATAAAAAAATAGGCTTATTACTTTAATATTAAAAAGCCGACTATATTATCGATTTAATATAAAATAAATTACTTCTTTATAGGCTTATTTATTTATTAATTTAAAATAAATTTAAAATATTACGGAAATATATAAAAAAAAACTTAAAATTAAAACGGATCCGGCTTTTTAAAAGCTTTATAAATACCTTTATTTTATTTATTCCGAAAAAAAATAAAAATTTAAAGTTTTATATCGATTATAGGGATTTTAATAATGTTATAATTAAAAATCGCTATTCTTTTTTATTTATTTCGGAAATTTTTAATAAAATTATAAAAGTAAAATATTTCTTTAAAATCGACTTTAAAAATATATATTATTATATCCGTATTTAAAAAAGTAATAAATAAAAAACGGCATTTTATACCTATTACGGTTATTATAAATATTTAATAATATTTTTTAAATTAATTAATATTTTAACTATTTTTTAAAATTATATTTATTAAACGCTATACGAACTATTCGATATTTTTTATATAATATATTTCGATAATATCTTTATTTTTTTAAAAAATAAGGAATTATATATTTAATATTTTTATTAAATATTAAAACGACTTTATAGCGCCGAATTTTATATAAAACTATCGAAATATATTTTTTATTAAAATAGTATAAAATTTTTAAAATTTATATTTTCGGATAAAGGTATATTTATAAATGTAAACCGTATTAATATTATTTCGATTTAATAATAACTATAAAGCTATTATAAAATATAAATATTTTTAAGCTTTTATAATTTTTATAAGAAGTTTATAAAGGGCTATTTTTATATAATAAAACCCTTAAATAATTTTTTAAAAGGTAATTAAAACGGTAAAAAGTTAAATAAAGTAAAATTAAATAATAAAAAAGTAATTATATTTTATTAATTTCGTAACGTTTTTATTAAAGTTTTTTTATTATAATATTTTAACTTTAAATTATTTTTACGTTTAAAAATAAATATATCCGATTATATAATATTTAAAAAATTTTTTTAATTAGGTAAAAACGGGCTATATTATCCCGTTATATTTTAATTACGTAAATTTAAAAGCGTTAAATTTAATTATAATATATTAAATTAAAAAATAATAGTAATTATAAAATTTTTTAAATATTAACGGCATTATTTATAAAATAATAAATATACTATCGAAATATTATCGGATTATCGAAATTTTGAATTATTTATAAAATAATTAAAGTTAAATAAAAAATAAACCTATTAGTATATATATTTAACCCTTTATAATTTTACGATTAAATATTATAATAAAAAAAGTAACTTTATCGATAAACCGTTAAAAAAGTTAAATTATATTTAAAATAAAAGGTTAAAAATAGAACTTTTATTTATTATAAAAGCTAAAATAATAAAACTTTAAGGTTTAAATATTAATTTCCTTATTAAAGATTATAAAATATTTAAAAGCTTTATTATTAATTTAATATAAGGCATTAAGGGAGGTGCGTACATTAGAGGTATAGCTTAAATTAAATAAAAAATTAAATAACGGAACCTTATATTTAAATGTAGTTATAAGCTGTAATTAAATATAAGATCTCCATCTTTTTAATATATATTACTTCACCCCCATACCTTATATATTAAATAATAACACCTATTATTTATTTCATTACAATTACTAAAACTATCCTTTGGATAAGGTTTATAATTATACCTAAATTTTATTTAAAATCCATTTCCGACCTGGTCTTTTTTCTAAAAAAATCAGATTTATTTGGGAAAAGTTTTTTTTAAAAGCCTTTTTCTTACCTTTAATACGTTAATTATAACCTAATTTAATTTTATAAAATCAATCCCTATATAATAACGGCATCTTTTCTAAAATAGCCCAGCTGTCTTTAATATATAATCCTATATAATCCGGCATATATTAATTAAATAAAACGGTATAAATTATAAAAGGTTTAAATAAATTAATTACCTTTTAATTATATTAAATAAATATACCATTAAATCCGGGTCGCTCTTTTTATTAAAATTATAACGTTAATATTAAAGTAGTTTAATTAATACGTATTTCGTTAAATATACCCTAAAGCTTTATATCTATTCTAATAATAGATATAAAAGGTCCTTATTTTCTAAATTTACCTCGAAAATCGTTACCTTTTACCCCTTTTTTATTTCATAATTATATATATATTTAAAAATTTTTATATTTATTATTTAAAAAAAAAAACTATACTACCGAAATATAGGGATTTACATTTAGCCAAAATTAATAATTAATATAAATAAAGCAATAAAAGCTATTACTACGACTAATATAATTAATATAACTACTATATAAGCCCTTATTTATATAAAGCCCTTTTTTTTATATAAAAATTTTTTCTATAAACTTTCCCTTTTATATATTTTTTCTCTTATAAGCTTCCTTAAATATACCTAATATATTTATTATCTTTATAATCGTATTTCCCTATTATAATATATATATATATAACTAATTAAACGTTATTACTATATAAACATTTTTTTTCTATTATTATTTTCCCTTTCTATTTAAATATTTTCGCAATTAAATATAAAAATTATTATATATATATTATTTTTTTTTTACTATCTATTTATCTATATAAAGTATACTTCCCCGTATAGCTATAAAAATACCGGAAGAATTTCCCGGAAAAAATACTCTAAAATTTATACCGCAATAGGGCATATCGCAAATAAACAAATATAAACTACCCTAACTTCGCCCCGCCGGAAAATCCTCTTAACCAGGTTTTTTATAACGCCTAAATAATAACGGTAACTTAAATAAAAACGAAAATAAGCCATAAATAAAATTTTATAATATTAAAACGGTCTTTATATAAATACCCTAAAACCCATTATTACTATAAACGTAAATAATATAAATGCCTTAAACGATATAAAAATAAACCGTAAATACCTAATAGCGGCCCTAATATCTAATTCCCCTAATTAAATAGCTAACTATTCCCTTAACCTTAATATAATAACCCTAATAGCCTTTTTACCCCAGCTTATTATAATTTACCGGAATTAATATATAACTAAACCTTTAAACCGGGCCCTTTTAGGGTTAATTTCTTTAAACCCCTTATTTTTAATTATAAACTAAACTATTTATAACGAAAGGCAAAATACCGGCTATAGCCGAAAATAAAAAAAACGAATCCTATATAATAAAAGCTAAAAATAAATTAATATAATCCGATAAATTAAATAATAACCGGAAAATATTCGACTATATCGAAAACATATTTGATAATCTTTACGTTCGTTAAAACATTATAAATAAATAGCTTATATTATTTAAAAATAATATAATTAATCGATTTAATAATCTATTTAATAAAATAAATAAAATTTTAACGTAAATTATTTAATATTTTTTAAGTAAATAATTAAAATAAAAATTATAGCTACCGAAAACCTTTTATTAAAATTAATAAAAATAAAAATAAAGGTAAATAAAATAATTATAGAAATATTCCTAATAGCCTATATAGTTAAACTTTCGGCTTTAAACTTTTTCCCTATAAGATATAAATATATTTAATATTAAATTTAGTAGTTTTAAATTATATATTTTCCTTAACCTAATATAGAATATATTATAATAACTTAATTTATTATAATAATACTTTTTTTAAATAATTCCCTTAAATATATTATCGGCTAGTTTTAAATTATTAAACCTAAAATTATTAAATTATAAACCCTTAAAACTATTATTAAATTTTAATAATAATCGGAATAATATTTTTTAATTATTTTCCCTTTTATTAAATACCGATAAATTAAATAAAATTAAACGTAATAAAGTCGGAGTTTTTAACCTTAATAAAAAAAACCCTATCGATATTAATATAATTATTTCCGGAAATAGTATCTATTTTATAGATATTTACGTTTTTATAAATAGGTTAAATAGTTTTTTAAAAAATCCAAATATTATATAAAAATATTTTCGTTAATTTTTATTTATATTTTAAATACTTTTCGGAAAACTAATAATAACGTAATAAAATACCGAATTAGATTTAATAAAATAATAAAAATTATAAAAAAGCGGATTCGGCCTAATCGTAAATAAAATAATCGACTAATTTTCTTTTTAAATTTTAATAATAACCGAAAAATTTAACAACTCATATTTACGATTTAAAAATATATTATACAATAGAATTAATTTATATTAATATATATAAAAAAAGCTTAAATATATTAAAACTATAAAAATATTAAACGTAAATAATAATAATTAATACGGTATTATAATATAAATATAAATAAATATAAATTTTAATATTAAATAATATTTATACGTATTATTAAAAAATAAAACGTTAAGTAATTATATAAAGTTTATTAAAAATAGTAAACTATTAATTATAGCTGTATTAAAAAATAAATACCCTAAATTTTTTAAAAAAAATTTATAAAATAATAAAACTTTATATAATTATTTTAATCGCTTATAAAACCGATATAATTGTAATAACCGAAATAGGTTTAATTAAAATAGCGATAAATATAATCGTAATCGATTTAAATAACCTAATAGATATAATAATAATAATAAATATAAAGATTATAAACGTAATAAAAAGGATAATAAAAGGGATAATAAAAAAGATAAAAAGTAACGTAACGATAGAAACTAAATTTATAATATCCGATATAAATTTTCCGAATTTAGTTTAAGCGATAAATTAAAAAGCGAATAAAATAAATATAACCGAAATAATCGCTTAAAATCCCTTTAATTAGGTTTTAATTTTTGTTTTAATTCCGGTAAAACCGAAAACGGATATTTTATTTTCGATATTACTGTTTAATATAAATATTATAACCGTAAATTTAATTTTATTAAGCGGAAAAAAAAATATATAAAATATTATTATTTTCGCCCGGTTAAATTAATAAATATTTTATTTAATATTTTATAAATTAAATAAATATATAATTATTATTATAAGGAATTTTCCTTTTATAATAAGTTATTTTTTTATTTATTATAATATAAAGATGCTAAAAATAAATATATTAAATTAAAACCTATAATTAATAATTATATATATTTTATAAATATATCCGTAATAAAATAGGTATTAAATCTTAATATTAAACCCCAACTAAAGGTATAAGTAGCCCTATTTATAAAAAACGTAAATAAAATTTTATATTCTAAATATATATACTTTCGAATAAAAATACGGCTAAATAAAAAAGCGCCTAATAATAAACTCTATTTTAATCCAGAAATAAAGCAAATACTAATTAATAAATCTTTTCTATATACGTTATAATATATTATAAAACCCTGTTAATTAAAAATCGAAGGTATAGGTAAAAAATGTATAAAGGTTATTAAATAGGCTATATTTTTTT
Organism: Xylariaceae sp. FL0662B; assembly: GCA_022376535.1. Taxonomy (NCBI): domain Eukaryota; kingdom Fungi; phylum Ascomycota; class Sordariomycetes; order Xylariales; family Xylariaceae; species Xylariaceae sp. FL0662B. The sequence continues at coordinate 39,942 of JAJJKD010000215.1, read as the reverse complement.
TTTACCTTTTAAATAAAACAAATAATAGCGAAAAATATCTTATTAAATTTATATATTTTAAATAGGTTTTTAATAATAATATTAAGCTTAATATATTATTCGGGAATGATTTCCTATATTTATATAAGGCTAATATTAATTATACTATATTTATAGTAATATTTAATGTATTTAATAGTTTTAAAATTCTATTTAACGTTTTTTATAATGTTTCCGAATATAAGCGTAAAATTACCTTACTATATAATTTAATATTTATAGTAAAATAAACGATTATAGCCCTAATTAAATACGTATTTTTACCTAATAATTATAGCTTTAATTTTATACCAACCTACCCGGTAATAATAAGCTTTATAGTTATATTTATAACCCTTTATTTTATAATACTTAAAAATACGATTATAAAGCTATTAACGATTTATAAAGGGACTTAAATAGGATTTATTAAAGAATATAAAAATAATAAATACTTTATAGCTTTATAAAAAGGTTATTTTAAAGTAATCGCTATTACTATAGTATTAATAATAATCCTAATAGCCGTAGTAATAGGAGCAAATAACCAAACTATAGGTCTGGCTATTTTAAAGTACTTAAATCTACTAAACATTATATTAATAAAAACCGAATTCGATCTAATCCCTATTATAATAGTAATAGCTATAAATATAATGCCAATATATAATAACCTTAAATATATTATAGATTTAGTTAATAAACCTAAATTAAATACGGATTCGGAATTATAAACCCCGCTTATTAACTATATATTTAATATAATCGACTATAATTAAATAGAGTTTAAACTTAAAATTCCTAAAATATACTTAATATTTAAAATTAAAAAGCCTTTTAATTTACTAAAAGTCGAAATTAAAAACAACTACTACATTTACTATAGCAATATAAAAGTATCCGAAAAAATCCTACGGATTATTAATAAATTCTTTAATATTTAAAAAAATTAAAATATTATCGATATATTAAAAAAAAAACAAATAAAAATACCCTTTATTAATAAATAATAAAACCATAATATTAATAGCAAACTATATTCCTTAAATTACTAAAATAAATATAAATTAGACCTTATTTTTAATAAAATATATAAATAAAAAAAAATAAAATAAATTAAAGAATTAATATCTTTTTCCTAACCGATATTTATTATATATAAAATAATTAGCGGAAAATAAAAATTACGTATAATAGTAAACCTTTACGGCCTTAATTAACTAACTATATTTAATAATTATCCCTTACTTTTATAAATAGAAATTATCGCATTTTTATAAGGGAAAAAATAGGTTATAGTAATAAATATAACGTCTTTTTTCTATTAATTTAAGGTCTATTTAAAATATTAAAACCGTTTTATAATTATAAACTTTAAAAGTTTTAAATAGTCTATAATCGCGCTTATAAAATTCCGTAACTCGCCTATATACGCCTAAAAATTTATAAATAAGCTATTATAAAAATACCAGAAATATTACTGTATATTTATAAATAATATTATAATCTATTCCGATATAAAAAAAAATATATATAATATCTTTATATTATTTTTAATTTTTTCTAAACTAAATATATATTTTTATTTCCGATTAAATCTTTTTTAAGGTATCTTTTAATTAAGCTTTTCGGCTTTTAAATTAATACTTTCGGACTTTTTATAACGGCAAAAAAATTCGAAGCTTTTCGTAAGTTTAACTTTTTCCGGTAATTAAAGGCTTTCGAATAATATTTAGGAATAAATAGATTTTTAAAATTTTTATTACTATATTATTTCTAGCTAGCGGAATTTTTATAAACCTATAAAATAACCCTATTAGCCGAAAACCGTAAAATAAGGAAACTTTTAATTAAAAACCCCGGTAAGTAATAGGTTTATTATAGATTAATATTTTATAAATTAACGCTAATTAAAATTAGTTTATTTAAGGTAGTATAGAATATTATTTATAGTAATATTATTTTTTATTATTACGATTTAAATAAAATTTTATTTATTTAAATCGATAAATTAATAAAAAGAGGTTTCGGCATTATATTTTTTTATATTAAAAACGGCTTTATATAAAAACCGGGATTAATTATTTTTAATATATAAGTTTTATTAATTATATTTTTTAGCCGTTATTTTTTTTAAATAAAAACCTAATATAAACCCTTAAAGTTGGAAATAGCTTATATTATATAGATAGTTTAACGGCTATATATAATTATAAAAGCGTTATGTAACCCCGTTATAGTTTTTATAGATTATTTAATTATAAAAGGTATTATTAAATAAATTTTTTTAAATACTTTATTAATAGATCGGGTTAATTATTATTTTATTAATATATTAATTTATTTTTTTTAATATAGCTTATAAATTTATTATATTTTTAAACGGTTAAATTTTATACCTAATGCGTTAAGCCGATTAAAAATAATTAAAAATAAATATAACGCTAATAGAAAGCTTTAATATATAGACGAAAAACCTGTCTTTAATTAAATCTAAATGGCTAATAAGGCTATAATGAAAAAAGAATTATATGATAAATTCGTTATAGTATATTAAATAAACTTTAAATATAAATAAATATTAAACGTAATAGGTTATAATAATAATAATACCTATTTATTTTTTAAACCTAACTATTTATTTATAATAATAAATAAGTTATTTTATAATATTAATTGTTAAAGTATTTATTAATTATATATCCTATATAAAATGGTTAAAAAGTTCCTTATTATAGTATATAATAATAAATATTATTAAGGAATTAATTAAATATTAAAAAAGTTTAAAAAATTCGTAATTAATAAAAAAACTTATTAAGTTAAAATATATATTAAGTATTATCTTATTTATAACCTTTATTGTATTAGTTATAAAAAGCCCTATAGTAATTATTAACTAATTCGTTTTAAAAATCCTTTCTTTATAAAGATAATTGTAATTAATTTTATAACTGGTTTATTTAAAATAACGTTAATAGTTACTATATAATAGTTAAACGGTACCGATAAAAACTATTTCGACGCCTTAATAATAGTTATATATATAATATTTAAAAGGTTCTTTTTAATTCTAAATAATAAAAAATATATAGCTAAAAATTAAGCTATGATTTTTATTAAATAAATATTAATATATAATTAAGGTATATCTATAGGGATTATATTTAATAAAGACCGTAAATTTATATTAAATTTTTAAAAGGGTTTTTGGAAATTATTTAATGCCCGATTAATAATAATAATAATATATTATTTTTAAAATAACGGGCTTTTAGAAAGGAAAAATTAAACTATTAAAATAGCTATTCGATATTATTATTTTATATATCCCGATAAAAATTAAATAGACTTAATATCTGTATTATAATAAAACCTAAATAGCGCTTATTTTAATATAATTAAATTTTTTATATATAAATAGCTATTTAGATTTAAATTATTAAGGTTTAATAATATTTTAATAAGATTTAATATTTAATAATATTAAAAAATTCGTTTTTTCCGAAATTATTTTCGGAAAAACGTAAAGTTTATAATAGATTTTATATTAATATACGTTAAATATTTTTATAATAATAAATATAAATTTATTGATTTTAAAAAAGGTAATAAGGTTTACCTTAATTTTTATAACGGTTACTATTTTTTAGGAAAATTATTATATAAATATTTTTAATAATATTATAGTTTATAGCCGATTAAAAAGAAAATCGGACGGCTTATATATAAATTCGAATTATTAAAAAATTATAATATATACCCCGTTATTTTAGTTATCTATTTATTTTTAAGTCCCGAAAATAAAAATCCATTTTACCGACGTTTATTATTATTAAAATTTATTAAGGGTAAATAGGATAATTCCGATAGCGAAAAAGGCGATCTTTTCGAAATAGAAATTATTATAAAGTATATTTTAAATAGAAAAAAAAACGGCTTTAATTACCTTATTAAATAAAAAGGATACGGTTATAAAAATAATAGTTAAAAAAGTAAAAAATAACTATATAAATTTTTTAATCTTATTAATGAATATTAAAAAAGGTAAAGAAGATGTCTTATAGTTTAATAAATATAAATTAAAACTAAAGTTAAAAACGTAAAAAATACGCAACTAGCTGTAAAAAAACCTTAAAAACGGCTACCTAAATTAAATAAGAAGCTAAAAAAGGCTAAAAAGACTAAAAAATAAGGTCGGCTGCGAAAGAACGCAAATTAATCCGATAGTATTATTAAAGGCAATAACTTTTCTTTTTTATACGGCATTATAATATAAGGCATTAAAGGAGGTGCGTATATTAAAGGTATAGCTTAAATTAAATAAAAAATTAAATAACGGAACCTTACATTTAAATATAGCTGTAAGCTGCAATTAAATATAAGATCTCTATTTTTTTAATATATACTACTTTACCCCTATACCTTATGTATTATAATTTGTATTTAAATAGGGGTAAAATTAATTAATTAATATAAAAAATAACGAATTCCGAAAAATTAATATACGCGAATTAAATATTATTCCGCTATTATATTAATAAAACGATTATATAAAAAATAGTTTATAATATAAATATATTTAATAATTTAAAAAATTTATTAAAATATATTTAAAACGTAAATTTTAAAATATGCCGGTAATAAAAAAAACTTATATCGGATATAAATAATAATTTTAATTTAATATAATTAATAAAAAATAATAATTTTTTTAAATTTAAAAACTATATATTTATATTAACTAAATAAAGTATTAGGGAAAAATTAATAGCTTAATATTATAATAACCTTTTAGCGGAATATTTTAAAATAAAAAAAAACCCTTAAATTATTATTAAAAAAATATTATTAAAAAGGTATAGGTATAAATATAATTAAATAAATTATAAAATATAAAATATATTATAAAATAAAAACCCTTTAATATAAACTTTATAATAAATTATAATTGTTATTTTTATTAATTTATTTTTAAAAAGAATTAATAATAGATTTTATTATAGGGCTATTTTCTATTTAATATTAAAGATAAAAAATAGATACTATATTTATAATAATAAACCGGTATATAAAAATAGTAGTATTTTTTTTAATAAATATAAAGGTTACGGTATTAAAATTAATAAAGCTATTTTATAAAAAAATAAAATTAAAATACGGGTAATTTAATAATATTATATTAAATAAAAAGTTAATATTTATTAGCGATTTTTAATTAGCCCTATATTACTATTTTAAAATATATAAAAAGTTATTAATAATATATTATCTATAAACCGATAAATAAATAAAAAAGGTAAACTAAATATTAAAATTTTATTTATAATATTATATTAATATAAAATAAATAAATTAAGTTTTAATTTTAAGCGAAATATAATATACCTATAATAATGCCTATAATAAAATTATAGGCCTATTATTTTTTATAGTTTTAATAGGCTATTATTTTATAATAAATTCCGATATTATAAATAACTTTTTAAAAAAAAAATATAGGGTATAAAAAATAAAATTTAAAAGTTAAAAAAGCTTTATAATATAGTAAAATAATACTAATAATATATTATTAAAACGTATGCGAAATACTATAATAATTATTATTAGTTAATATAATTTAAAAAAGGGAATTTAATAAAGCTATTTATCCGGAATTTTAAACTAAAAAAGGTAAACTTTAAATTTATACTTAAATATATTAAATTTTTTAAGGTATTAAAAAAAGTCGGAACGGTAATATATCGGTTAAATTTATTAGCTAAATATATATAGCTTTATAACGTTTTTTTAATTTTATTATTAAAACTTTAACTCTTAAAAAAAAATTAAATTAAATATATATCTATAAATATTAAATTTAGAAAATAATAATAAAAAATAGAAAGTTAAAAAATAATCAGTAAGCGTTATTATAATAGGAAAATATTATATTTAATAAAATAAATAGGTTAACTTTCGAAATATAATTAATAAATAGCGAAAAAATATATATAAAATACTAACCGGAAAATCGAAAAATATAAAAAACGCTAATATAAAAAAAATATAAAAAAAACGTAGCGGTTATAATATAAAATTATAAAAAAAAAAAAAAGTCCCTTTTAAAAATAGTAAAAATAAGTAAAAAATAAAATATAAAATTAATTAAATTAAATAGCCGGAAAACTATAAAAATAAAAAATTCCCGAAAATAAAATAATAACGAAACGTAATTAAAAAATAGCGGCAAATAAAATCCTAATAATTTTAAATAAAAGCCCGTAAATTATATTATAAAAAACCTACTATAACGAATAAAAATCTAATAAAAACTTAATAAAATAATCTATAATAATATATATAATAGCGGCGAAACTTTAATTATTTTTAAATATATTATTAGGTAGTAAAATATTAATATAATAATATTTATTAGTTATTAAAAATTAAGGGAAATTATATTTAATCGGTAATAAACCGAATTAAAGTTAAATATTATTATAGGGTAGCTTTTATATCGGAATAAAAAGCTTTTTTTATAGCCGATTAGGCCGAAAACCTAATATTTCCTATTTATAGATAGCAAATTATAGTTATATTTTATTTAATAATTTATTAAATAATTTAAAAAGGCAAAATATTAATATATTATTAATAAAATAATAATAAAATAAAATATTTATAATATTAAAGCCGGGATAAAAATAATAATTTAATAAATAGGTTCGGTAGGTATTAATTTAAATATAATATTAATTATTTTATTATTTATAGCTTAATATTAAACTAATTATATAAAAACGGAATAATAATACTAACCGAACGCTTTTTTTTAATACCGTTAGTTTTTTAAATAATTTAGTATTATTTTTTTATAGCTTTAAAGCCGGTATAAAAACGGAATATAGCGGTAATAAAATCCTTTTAAAAAAACTCGGGGAACTAATAAATAATTAATCTATCTATATTTTATATAAAGTTTTTTTATATATTAAAAACGGAAATATAATACGGCTTTATTTAATTAAAATAAATAAATACCGTAATAATATTACTTTTTATATTAGTTGCCGGTTAAAAATTAATTTATTAATATTTAATTAATATATTATTAATATAACGCTACCGAAATACCGTATTTAAACGTATTCTTTATATTAACGCTTATAAAACGTATATTTAATTAATATTAAAAAAATAAAAATATAATACGTTAAAAACTGCTTATAAATAGAAATAAAAAAATTCTTTAACGTATACCGAAAATAAATTATATAAACCGGTTTATTCGGAACCGGTATAGCGAAACTTTTACGGGCGTAAAGAAATATAATAAAAATAGCATAATAGTAACGAAAAACCGGGAATTATTTATTCTTAAAAAAATAACTTAACGAAACCGAAAAGTATAAACGGAAAAGGTAAAAGGGTAATGTAATAATAATAATAAAATACTTAAGGAAAAAAAAAAGGAAAAAAAAAAAGGGGATTACGGATTAAAAAAAGGTATTAATATAGGGTATGTACTATAATTCGATAATAGGGCGCGTATATTATAATTACGGAATAACCTTAAAGTAACCGGAAAATAACCGGACTTACCTATTAACTATTAATTATAAAATTATCGGACCTATCCTATTAATCGGTACCCGGAATAGCCGCCTTTTTAAAAAAGGGGATAATTATTATACCGTATTAATACCTTTATTAATAAAGTACGCTAATGCTTTATTACTTTTATAATATATATGTAATATGTACGTATTAAAAACTCTTTTTTCCTTTTTTCCTTAAGAGTTAGTTTTATAATATATATAATTACTACCTAGCTTAACTAAGTTTAATATTTTCCTTATATTATCCCTATTTATAAAATAATATATAAAAAAGTTAAAAAAAATTATAAAAAGATTTTAATTTATTTTATATAAAGAATTTTAATTTAAATAATATAGAAAATAAATTTTAATTTAAAATATTAAAAATTCGGCGAATTATTATTAATTTATTTAAAGGCTTATATTAAAAAATAAAGATAAAAATTAAAGAAATAAATTTAATAACTTTTTTTATTTTAAAATTAATTTAATATTTTTAAAATTAAAACTATAATATTATTATTTAAAATTAAAACTAAATAAAGATTTTTATATAAATAGCCTTTATAGTTATTTAATTATTAATTTTTAAAATAATAGTATTAAAATATAATATTTTTTTAATTATATAAGTTAATATTAATATATATAACTTACCGAATTTTTAATATTTTAAATTAAAATTTATTTTATATATTATTTAAATTAAAGCTTTTTATATAAAATAAATTAAAATCTTTTTATAATTTTTTTTAATTTTTTTATATATTATTTTATAACTAGGGATAATATAAAGAAAAAACCTTTATAAAAAGTTTATTAAATAATTATAATTTAAAATAATATAATTAAATTACGAAAATTGTTCTATAAATAAAATAACTATTAAAGATTATACCCTGAAATTTTCAATTTTATAACTATTAAGGTGGCTATATAATTATAATTTAAAAAACTAGGTGAAATTATGGCATTTAAGGCCTATATGGCCTGTACGGGTTTTTGCTGACACAACCTGGCAGGTAACACAAGGAGTTAAGGATTAAGGACCTCCAGAAAACTTTATCGTTTTGTGTAACACAATAACAACTACAATGCATGTATCTTCAATTTCTCTCCTAGTAATTGATTTCTCTTCTAGTACCTAATTAGACAAGAACATTAAGAACATTATCTTTATGTAAGAGTCAAGACCAATTGATCTTGACAGGTAGGTTAACTGCCAGACGAATATTAGAAATTTCATAAAGACTGGCAAAAATGGGGTAATAAGGGCGAGAGCACCTGACCAGTTGTTCGGGATTACCTTCCTATATAGGTATACCGGTAGCACCGTAGACGCGAGTAAGTTATTACCCCTCATTTTGGCGTTCTAATGTGGAAGGCGAGTTAAGCAGGTTGATGAGTGAGAGCAGCCACGAGTGTTGTCCGCACATGCAAACATGTATAACGGTTACATACTTACTTACCTAAGTAAACCCTTGAGACTGCTTTAACTATGTATTCCTGTCAGAATTGACCCAATGTCTCAATCCGAAATGCATACCTGACTATAACCAGTTCGCCAATTCAACTACATACCAGCCTTACCTTACTACGGCCTTTATAGTACATGTAGTAGACCATTAGTTGCCTGAGACTGGGTATAGGAAATCGAGTCATATCGGGAGGCATTGTTGCTATCAAGTCCCCACCCTTCGCACACCTCCACTCTAGGGACCGGTACCAAGGTACCTTAGGTAAGGTGTTCCGCCACCACCCCACCCCGCGTTAGCGGCAAAAGCAAATTCAAATTTTCCCATTCACAGCCCTCAGCTCAGCACCACCTCTTCCCACCCCCAATTCCTTAATTGCTATTAGTTCCAGACCCCTCCTTCGACTTCCTAATTCCGTGATCGGTCTCGGATTTTATCAGAAACAAGCAACTCCAGCCTTGAGCCTCGGCCGGTGCTGAGGAACGGCCCCTACGGAGCAGGTAATTACCTCAGACAGCGGCCTGTCACCTGTTGTCTCATTGGATCCGTTCCATCTAACTCGTCAATCGAGTGCATGGATGGATGGTCACACAGTCGTCGGCGCCGTATCGGCCCCGTCCATGAGCCCTACCAGCCCTATGAGCATTCATCATCGTCATGGTTCCATGAAGAGGAAGCGCAGTACCGCCGGCATAGGAGGCGATAGTAGTCCTAGTAGCCCAATTGGTGAGGGAGATCACTCTCCTATAGAACATTCCGAGAAGAAACGGCAACCGGGAGTGAAGCGGTAAGTGTTGAAGGAATATTCAATATACCACCTATATGTGTCATCACAAGCGCCATCGCCATCACCACCACAGTCACCACCACCATCACCACTACTATCGTTACCACCACCCCTAATTATCATGGTCAACGCTGACGAGGCCGTCCAGAGCCTGTAATGATTGTAGACAACAAAAGGTATTTTATATACGTCGATTCTCTCCAAACAATTGGTCTTTCTATGCGGAGTCGCCAGCTCTGTCTTCAGAGACATGCATATGCACTCGCATACCCAGAGACGTCACGCGATGCTAACATTAGAACCTTTTAATCGCAGTTGCGATGCGACGTCGTGCAAGAGCCGTTTCAGAGCTGTTCGAGGTGCAACCGCCTCAAGCTCGAGTGTAAGATCGATTCGAACTTCAAGCGCATCGGGAAGAGGTCCAAGCATGCCGAGATGGAAAAGGAGATTGACCGATTACGGCGTAACATAGCACAGGCAAAAGCGCAAGGATATGTTGTGGACGAAGATAATGAAGACCTACAGTCCCAATTGCAGTCACCCGTCGCCAACAGTGCGTCATATACCCATACCCGACACCCGTCGCTCATGGGATCCGATGAAGCTGTCACGTCCCTTTTGACTCTGAAGCGGGGCGGCTCCTATAGCGTGAATGCTCCCCCCCAATACGCATATGACCTTGAAGGGGTGCGACTGACGGAGCAAGATGTACACGGGCTGTTCCACGAGTTCTTCGCCTTCTACCACCCATTCCTCCCCTTTCTCAACGAGCATCAGCCGCCTGATCTATACCACCAGCAACACGCCTTACTCTTCTGGACCATCATTGCGATTGCATCCCGGCGTTACCACTCCAAACCGGGTATCCTGCACGATCTGTCGAACGGGCCTTTGCACAGGCTACTATGGACAACGATAGGCGATGTACCCAACAGTTACTTTGTCATCAAGGCCCTGTGTCTGCTGTGCACGTGGCCCATGCCAACGAGCACCACGACCGCAGACCCGACCCACATCTTGTGCGGTGTCATGATGAAAGCGGCCACTGGCATTGGCTTGCATCGGCCGAATCATACCCAGGACTTTTCTCGGGTCTCGGTTGAACTCAATAAGGACCAGCTTCATGACCGAGTTACCACTTGGGCCGTGTGTAATATCGTTTCTCAGGCCATCGGGACGGGGTACGGTCAACCTGCGACGACACTGTATGATTGGACTCTAGCCATCCGCCCTGGCGAGGATGGGCCCTTCACATTATCACCGGAACTGGAGGCTAGGTTGAGGATAGAGAGGTTCTGTGATAAAGTCTCGAAGGAGATGTATAGTAATGCCAGCGACCCCAGGGGCGTGGCCGGAGACGAGCACAGGGCGATGCTAATGCGGGTGTATCGTCGAGATTTTCAAGAATTGCAAGCTTCCATCCTTTCACAGCATCTGTCTCCGGTGGTAGAAGTCCACTTGACAGCTGCGGCTGTGCACCTCCGCCTCGCTGGATTTTTCGATTCCAGTACTACTCCTGGCTATATGGATGACCTGATGGGTCTGTGGCGCGCCATCACGGTCTTTCTAGACCTCTTGTTTGAGGTTTCAAACGAACACATCCTAATTTATGCCACTAATTATATTCAGCAGATGCTCGTTGCTGCGGGGTTCGCTTTGTTGAAGTTGATGAGATCGTTCTTCGCTAAGACGATAGATTTCGAGAGAGGTCGAACCCTGTTCCATAAGACTATCAACGCTATTCGCAGAACTAGTGTCTTAAACAACGATCTTCAGTGGCGCTTGGCGGAGCTCATGGTTCAGATGTGGAACGGCGCACGACTTGAAAATAATCATAGCTCATTTAACGATGATGATGCTTCGGTTCTTATCGACGACAGCTTACAACTTAAGGTTCGTTGCAGGCACAGCATGAGCCTTGTTTTCGATTCTATATGGCGTTGGAGGGAAGAATATCAAGCTCAAGGACGTGGTACACTAGATGGTAAGAAGACTTTTGTGTCTCCCTTTTCCGGCTGACCCCTATGACGGCTGTGTTGCTTGAACTTGCTAATGTTGAGCAGCTCTCAAGCATCCGACTCATCCAGACTCGGCTAACGAGTCTTCAGCGTCTTCGACCCACATGGATAGCACACTGTTACCCCAGAATAATCTAGCAAACCTAACGTCGATAGCGACTACGAATGGCGCGCTAACACCGACGCCCAATCACGGTCTCAACACCGGTGCGAATAGTATGATAGGAATAGGTTACGGGAGTGATGCAAACTACGACTTCTTCGATCCTCAACACTGGATGCTCGACGGCTTGTTAGACTTCAACTATAGCTTCCCTCAGCCCCTGGAGACTATGTAGCGCACGGCCCCGGAATGGCACCAAACCCAATCATGGTTCCCACACGACTATTTTTAGGAAGAATGAGAAGACGAAGATATGAGTGGGTTGAGGGGTTATATCATGATTTACGTAATGGCAAACGTGGAGAAGAATGTTCAGTTCATTTGCCACCTGGAGTGGGTTTTTTTTCCCTCCCAATGCTCATGATAGAGCACCACCCTTCTGGTAGTAGGTTGCTCAGACCCGTTGAGCAGGAATAATTTCTAAGCAGTGTCTTAATACCCCTCTGCACCTTGCATTTACGAAAGGAGGAGCCTGCATCAAGAGCTTTGGGCATGCGAGGTGGGAGGTTTACATGATATATACTTACGTGTCATTGTACTGGTTTAGGTTTATTGGCTGTTATATAGGTAGTTAGTGTTGCTTGCAACAAGCACAAATCAAAATTGTTCAACCGTATTCTTAGAGTTTGTGCCCCGTAGGTCGTAGGGGATAAAAGCCTGACAAGGATTTCTCACCTTCGATGTTGGTCAGATCTAAAGTAAGAGCGTAGCTCATTGCGTCTGTTTACGGTTGAAGTCTCACCTTTCAGGGATGACGTCTAAAGTTCTGTCACCGTTGTACACAAAAGGTCAATCTCTCCGACAGCCTATTGTGAATCGTTACTAGGTAATTGCCGGCGTTACAGTCGTATTGTGTTCAGCAGTCATGGGATTGCCTGCCTGCCCGCCCGCCCGCCACGGTGAATAAGACATCAAAACCGAAGACGGCAAGGTGAGCGGGTGTGATGACTTTTCTGGTCGAGATATTAATAGATCAAGAACGACGTCAAGATTCATATCCGATGGGAGCCGTTACCTACACTACTCCCCAGGTAGCGGATTCACGCTCCATCATCCTCCTCGTCCGCCTGCGGGTTCCGAACCCTCGCAGCGGTCCAATCTTGGGATGTTGATGGGCGATATCACCTACCCCAAGCAGAGGTGGTAGACGAGATAGAGAATGTGACTGATCCTCCTCCTTTCAGGTCGACATGCCATGTGTTTCAGAACTGCAGACCGGCTGCACAGACCGACCAGCGAAAGCTGCGCAGTTGCGGCGTCGCGGCTCTCCTGGCCCGCGGAGCACCACCGCCTTGCTCTCCTGCCTTGCGGCGGTGGAGAGGGGAGGGTTGCATCGGACACATGCACAATATACACGTACATACATACGTGCGTACAGTATGTAGTTAAACCTAGGAAGAGACGATGGGGCAGAGATTAAGTAGGTAGTGTGAATCTTGCTTTATTTTAAGAAATTACCTTCCTTGGTGACACTCGTGTATATTGTACATACAGATAATACCACTTTGTACCAGATACTCCTACCTATCAACTACTATTTATTATCACAACTCTATTCTCTACCTACCTACTACGCCTCAAGGCGGCTTCGTATCTGTCCCGTGCAACGTGCAACGACGCCATGCGATACAACGTCCCACGATCGAGGGGGAGATAGAATCGACCACGTAGGTACGTACACGTAGGCAACGTACCTATCTAGTCTCTTTCGTCCATCGTGGGCCCCCAAAACGTGGCCCCAAGGCTGGCTGGCTGGCTTGCTCAACGTTGGACAACCGCGCCGCACTCGTTAAGCTCTAGCTAGTTTATTTCCCACTAAAACCCGCGAGGCACGAATTAATGGGGATGAGATATGTACTACGTAACTAGGTTAGGTAGTCCCGTTCCAGGTCTAATTCGGGAAGCTCAGAGCTTCTAGGTTATACAGCTTATCTGTGATACTTACTTACCTTTATACCAGTATGATGATGATGATGATGATAAGAAGAGCTGTAAATGGGGGATGTATGTACGTAACCTAGGCTTATCATATTTTAGCTATTCTTCAGATAATTAGTCTTAGATTATCAAGACATTCAAACTACAAGGCGCGCTCTCTCTCGCTGTACTCGTCTAGGGAGGTCTTCTATCTGAGATTACCTAGGTACCTAGGTAGGCTACACGAACACGTTTCTATCATATTTGTCGAAGGTTTCAGAAGGGCGCCGAACGAACCATCACAGAAGCACGAGTGACATCGGCGTTTGCGCCGAGTTCACTACTTATGTCCGGGGGAGGGGGGCTTTTTTGTCGCAGTCTGTGGCGTCTCAGGGTTATTAAACCCCGTGCTCGGTCCCGAGTTAGGTAGCTTCAGAAAAGGAAGTGTATACAATATGGGCTTGTGGTACGGGAAAGAGTTGGTAGGGTCCGCGCGAGTGTCAAGCGCGCGGGCGAGAAATAAAACTACCTCAAGTTCCCGCGTTCCCGCATGGCACAGAACTAGGTTGCTGCCGTCCACGCTATGGTGGTTCCCGCCGGAGATTGGAGCGGGATGTGGAACTCGATTCTCAAACGGATCCAGATTCTAAGTGAGTACCTACTTACCTATCTATCCACCTTGCCTGTGCCTGTGCCTGTGCCTGTGCCTCGCGGGAGGTTCCCCCCGTGACGGCGTGGCATCTGCGTGGCCTTGTTGGGCAGAGGAGATCTGGGTTGTCGTTCCGGCGAGACGGTCATGCCCGTGGTTTTTCTTCTGCGCCGTATGCGTATCCGCGATTTTTAGCAACACGGATGGAATGCAAGGCTTCTCTCCGATCTGAAAGAAGATGGAGATTGTTGTTTTGTTAACCGATGTGATCACCGGTGCATGAAACTCGAGCATGCTACGACATGGCACGGCTGCACCTTGTTCCTCGTCCGGCGGCGCGCCCACGTTGTTCGCGATCTGGATCTCCCGCCTTGCTAGGTACCATATGTGCCTCTGCGGTCTGGCGTATGGATGGGGGTCGTATGGTATTAAGGTAACGAGCTCCCCCCCAGACTCCTGTAATCATATGCCTGGCCCAATGGGACCCAAGATTTCGGTTGTTGGAACTTGGGCCACGATGCCAACCATGGTGGGCCACACTATTATACCACTCACATTGGTCAATGGGAAGGTGTGTAGACCGAAGGATCTGTCTGGCCTTGTCGCGTCTTTTTCTGGCGACATGGCAAGGTGACGTCGACGCACGCACGATATGTGTGTTGGTCGGGAGCTTGCCATTGAAGATCCCACAGGGAGCAAATCTATCTTTACTTTGTAGTAGACTAAGTCGCGGTGAGCTCGAAGTAACTAGGTAGGTAAGCAGGCAGGCAGACAAGCAGGCAGGCAGGCAGGCAAGCAGCTCATGGCGAATGGAACGCCGGCACAGGGCGAGGAATATCAGACGAACCGACCCGGTACCGTGTTGTAGGTATGGGGCTCGCGTGAAGGTCGCCCGCTCGCTACAGCACATTCGCTGTAGCAGATGTGATTGCGGAGATTGCGCAGTGCTACGCTCGCCCGTCAAGCGACCTCTATTCACTGACTGCGGCGAGGCTGTTTTTTCGGCTATGCCGCGATAGATGACTCTTCTCGGTCGGCCAGAAGTGTATAAAATTGGTTTGAAAAATTTACCCTGTACCTAGATTACGGAAGCCTTCGTCTAGCCTTCCATCGCGTGCTTTTCGTCCGGCCTTGGGTCTCTTCTCGGGCCTAATGGGGCGGTCGGGTCTCGTCAGACGGCCATCCTAAACCCAAAGGCGAAACCAAGCGGAATGTGGTCGGCCTTTTGGGTCGCATGATCCACTCAGTGGCCCCCCCTTGGCCGAACGAATTGCAATGGAAGACGACTACTTGCGCGACTGCCGACTAAGCGCTATCAGGGTTGGGGGCCGCAGCAACTGTGTGGCGGTGTTGGGCTATACTCTCGTTCTTTTACATTTTCGAGAAGACCGAACTGCGATACGGTCTTGACTCAAGTACGCCGGAAAGTGAGGGAGAGACGGTGCTGTCTAGTTGGTCGAGCTTCGACTTGAATGAGAAAGAGTGTTGGATGCTAAGGTTGCATTTCCGTACGCTTTCGGACAATTTTTCACGGTCTAGAGGTCCCACCTCTGGCTCAATATCGAGCAACTGCAGAGCCTACAGCATCCCTATCCATCTTGTGGCAGACTTCGGACTCGGGTCGGCTTTGTTTCTCTTTGTTCTAGTGTTCGCCGTCTAAATGCGCTGCGTCACAAGGTGGGCAGACGGCTAGAGTTGGGGGCTATTATACAAAGAAATCCGTGTCTAACCCCATGGTTCTTGATAGAACTTCTGATACGCCGTTCCAACAGCGAATCCTCCGCAGCCCAGTTGGTATCCTCTACTTACCCCCATATTCTTTGGAGCATAGGGCTGGCAGGTGTGGTGCCCAGCATTACCGGGGAGCTGGTGATCCAATCCCAATGACGCACACACATATATGGTACAGGTCAGGAGACTTCAGTCGATATACATGGTGTATCATATATGTACTATGTCTTCCGCAAACGGTAATATCTTGATTATGGCGCCGATGGCGGATATTTAGTCATCCAGTCATCTAGACAAACACTGGGTTGAGCCAAACTCATACCGGTACCTCCTGATGACACTACATGGTTTCTTGGCATAGGAGCATGTAAAATAGAATAAATCAGGGGATTATGAAGAGATCCAAATAGTGAACTATCTTGGTCCATGCATCCCTCCGGATGCTTTGGATATAAGCGGTAGACGCCAGTTGAGAACTTTTGGGCTGTTTCATCTGCACACGAAGAGGGTTCTGTGAAGCCTGGACCTTGAAGGTGGCTGCAAGTTTGCGAAGTCTGGGGGACATCTGCTTCGTCCTATGGGTTCGCTTCGCCAGTCTTCATAATCTGTCACACCAGACCCCACTCGAAATAGATTAACTCGTCTCTGTACTTATTACTTCGTGCCCCCCCTAATGGCAGCCCTAGTGCCATGGGTTTGGGGGCTTTTCTGTACAGTAACCCGGGTGAGACAACAAACGGTGATGCTTCAGCTCTTCCCTCGGCCGTAGAATTAGTATGTCTTAGTCCACTATATCTGATGAAGTCGAGTAATCGAACGAGACTCACGAATCGCCTGTAGTCGGCATTCATCTACTCGAAGAACACATGGACTAAATGTCGTTTTGCCCACACGTTGATTGTTGGTAATGGAATGATTCTAGACGTTCAGTTGGTTCATCCTGTTTGTATTACCTTCCGGAAGCGTTATCATGTGTAAAGGTATACTTATTATGAAATATGTTCAATACGGAGATAGCAGCGTTCCGATATCCTCATGGTGTGCCACAACTAAATGGCTCAAGTGGCTCCCGCCAAGTTCACATTCATACTTTCATCGCACTCTATGGTGTGAATTTCCCGAAGCACCTCTGATGAGAAATAGGAGCAAGGATAGTGTGGTCGGCCCTCAGTCAGTGGTCGACTCTGAGCCCTGGTTGGTGTACCCCTGAATGAACAGAAGGCTGCGAATGTGCCAGTAAAAGAACCTGCTGGGAAATGAATCATTCTTCGCCCATGCGCCTTGAAATGACGCTGTTTCGGCCAGAGCACCCGCATAACTCGTTCTGCCTAGGGTAGACTAGTCGCTTAAGATACCCTAACGGGGTACGAGAATGCTCATCTGCTGTCTTCTTGTTGATCTACACGATTGACATAGGAAGAAAGTAAACACGTAGAAAAACAATATGGATAACATTCCACCAGATCCTCAATTGCTACTGCGTTATAGAGCCACATGCTTGTGGATACCGATGACTGCCGAACTGTTCCTAGACGCGGAAGACGTGACAGGGAATCTGTAAGCAGAAAATTAAGCTTGTATTTCCTTGTCGGCAAGGGCCGCCATTGACGATCGCGTCAATTCTCAGTTCAAACGCGGCCTAATACCCGCCGGATTAGGCAATACTCCTATAGTTCCCCTTTAGTATCGACCAACTGCATGTATATCATGGAGTCCAGCGCTTGTATTCATTCTTTCGACACCACTGACCCTGTAGGGTTGCGTATATCGGCGGTTCTAAGTGGCCATGCAGTCGCCATTGACAAATTAGGTATTGGTCTGTCTGAACAGAGCCTTATGGATCTCATGTTTGACGACAGTAGCCACGGCAAGGAGCTCTATCTGGAGTGATCTTCAGGAGACCGGGATAGTGAGGGGGTACTGCGCCTAAGAGTAATGTGTAGGGTGAGGCGAACGGGTCTCAATTAGATGGGCGCAGGTTCATAGACTTCCCCGGACATGCTTCCATACTGCTGGTGCACTGTGTATGGTGCGGTCAATGTACACATTTGTCCACGAGTGTTGAGGGAACAAACGAGTGACCGAAGGGCTGTTGGTTGCAAATGGTGGGCCTGCGGCTGTTAGGGTCATGTTGGCTCCAAGTAGTGCGAAGAAGGGGAGCCAAGGTCGCTTACCGGGTGACTCCCAACGTGTTAACAGACGATGAGCGGCCAATAAGACACAGAAATATCAAACAGACGCGCGGGTGAGTCTGTGATGATCGTGAGAGCTAACCGCGAAAGAGGCAAATGTCTACCTAATGAATTATGAGTTAAGCAGATATGGTAAGGTACATTGGAGATCTTTTCATTGCGTTTCTTTCTCATGACTCTCCATAATAATACCATTGATAAATATACATAGCCAAGCGGATCCAACAAAAACTCGAGCATGTCCACTGACTGGCCATCCGATTGATATCCCAGGGAGAAACGGATCGGTCCGGGATTAGAACTCAAAATCGCTCAGCCCTATCATCTGACAAATAACAACAAGGATTTCATAGATAGTGTGCAACTCTATTCGCGACCTCTTCGTGACTGGCCGTGGTTGAGGGTACCGAGTTGCTTCTACGTAGTTAGGTAGGTAGATAAGAGTATCGACGGCATCAAGAACCTACACCGTATTTTAGTAAGAAGGCCAATTGACTGGTGTATTCGCTGGAGGAGGGAAGCTTGGCACTGCAGTTCAATTTATTTTTCTACCTGAAGTAGGTTAAAAGGCAGCATTTTGATTTTCGGAAGGGGGGAAAACCGGCACTACTGAGGCTGCTAGGCTGTTGTGACACAAGCGTGGTTGACTCTGATTGGTTACCGAGGGAACGGTTCGACCCGCTTTTAGTACCCAGTAGCTTCGAAGACCAGCCAATCAAGACACTTTTTCAAGTGTGCAGTGCCACCTTAGCGCTAAGCGCCTGCACTGCAACACAAACCCTTAGGTAAAAGTCTCTTTTTGCACTGTGCCTCCACTTTGTGGGTTAATGTAGCACTCAGGTATTCAAAGCAGCTCATGGGCGCATGGTGGATCATCCATCCCGTCCTCTCCGGCTTCCCGCCATTCGATGGATGTGCCGTCGGCAATGTCGTAATTTCTTCACTTCACTGCACCGTCAATCCGCTTCTCCTCCTGCTCGACGCATAATGGTCGAGTCAGCGCTGCCAATAAGCCGCCCACCGGGATTGATACGCATCGTACTATAGGCAATCCAGAGTGTCGGGACTGACAACACAAGCATGTAAGCCCGAGAGGGGTTGTAATTACGACATATCGCTAGACAAGAGGCCGCTTTTTTTTCAAAGCAAAGGGCTCTTTTCGGCTGGACAAAAATGCATACGCAGTAGACGCCGGATCGGTGCAAAACGGCTATCTTTTCCTCATTCTCAAGGCGACTAACGAAATCGAAAACTATCGCGGCTATTCGGGGCTCAGTCTTGAACAACCTGACACTTGCACCTAATCGCGAATAGCATGTGTATATCTAGGAACGGCATAGACCCCAAGATAAGTAACTAGGTTATGTGGGCAGAGTGTGTACTGCCTCTCAAGAGTTGCACCCGCGATGCACGATGTGTATATATATCATCGATTCACAAAAGTCGTATATTCACGCATGTTGCAGCATATGTACAACTGGATTATATAGGCAGCCTGGTGGATTTACCTATACACGCTATGTATGTACAACCTACCATCTTGGGTTGATCACCATCCGAGTAACCTAGTGTGTGACTACGTAGGGCAGTGAAGTATACAAACTGTACTTCTCAATCAAAAGTTCCCATGATTGGCTTACTTATCTAGCTAAGGTACGTATATACCCAGGTTTTATGTCGTATTGTAGCAAAGTGGTGGGCACCTAACATAGGTATTTAGTATTTTACCCAAGTTACCCAAGTTACCCAAGCACCCAGCGCCCCTCTCCCCGGTCCATATTCGAAGATATCCAGGTCGTATGGGCATTGCCCCCTCTCTCAGCCCACATTCACGTATGTAGTACAACCAAGCAGCCCAAGTAGGTCAAGGTTCCCCCCCCCCCCCCATCCCATCTCCCATCTCCCATCTCCCATCCACAACCCACAATCCGCATACACATCCCAACTCAGCCGATTTGATTTGAATGCCAAACCACTCATACCTACCCGTTTTCATTCAACCCTTGTCACCTTGCTATCTTGAAAAATTCCCAATCTCCTTGATCGCCAATACGTACCCAATCTGCTGATCTGCTGATGTATTTTTCAATTCATAGCTTCAAACTCAGATCACAAGCGGGCCAGTGCTCAACCGAGGTAATGCCTATTCGTCCATAACTTATAAGCATATCGAGACCTCTCGATTAGCGCACCCTCTGGCGACTCTGGGGTAAGTAAGCCGCATACAGGGTCTCTGGCGCTATTGGCGATGAACGAACGCCTTAATCAAGATTTAGGAATACTACCTTGTACCATTACTTCGGCAAATGGATACAAGGGCATGGATCGCCAGCCTGGTGCCTGGTGGACAGGGCATCTATCTGCCTAATGGAAATCTCACAGATGGTCGGACCTAGTCGCTGTCTTTCGGTCTCAAGCGAATCAGACAGTCATCGTCGCATATGGCGGCCTCGTAAGTGGGAACGCTTCTCTTTGCTCAGTCTAGTTCTTCCAGTCGGCGTATAGGCAAGGCCGTTTGATAATATCGACGTACTCCCTCACCAAGGACTATTAATCTTCGCACTACTACACATTTTGGCCTATCCGCTGTTTGATATGGCTTTACCCTAAAAACTTCCGTGCATCACAACGCCGCAGCCTGGTGGCGTCAAATCTGCGCTCGTCCAGGCACGCTAGAAATAAAGAGACTTGTACACCCTTAACCCTAGTTCTTCAAGTGCCTGCTAATTTACCCTTCTTTTATTTACCCCACAAACACAAGTAATGAGCTATCGTGAAGAGGAGAGGATAGAGAAAGGTGTATTAAGCAGTTCGCCAGCAAGGGATTTGCAATCATAACGAGCCAATTTCTATAAACGTTTCTATTTTGCGTCTAAGCTATTTTCGAAAGGATCCTTCCTATTTCATGTCCTAGCGGGCCGAAAAGTACGGAGCAAAATCCCGACTTGGACATTACTCTATCCCTTTCTACTCATGTATTATTCTATCAATTTTGCCCATTTCCTTCAGCCTTCCTAATTACCTCTATCTTCATGATGAATTATAGTTGATATGAGACATGCTATGCAACCACGTTCGCCTCTAGCAACTCGAATTAAGTCAGATCTCTCGGCTTGTTTTCGTTTCCATCAAAGATTACCTATATAGTGGCATCTAATCCCGCATTCAGAAGCTCACCCTATGGTCGCCCGTATCAAATAAAAACAGCCAGATCTGCGGTCATTTCCTAAATTCCTTGTGAAGAACATCCTGCTCATCTATCGACTGGGATGGAGGAGAATCTACCGTACACTCTCTTACACGCTCGACACCACATGTTCGGGTCTCCTACCCTGGTCCTCATCTGCAAGTCCCATGCAAGTTGATGGGTTCTGTGTACTCAGTACCAGACTTTACATCACCTACTCATATGGTACCTGGCTGGACTTTGAACTCTTCTGTAAACAGCACACCAATACAGTGTTCATACGGCCACCAATAGTCTATGCTACTCCTCTGCGTTCGCTTATTATTCCGTCCCCAGTCAAGATTGACGGGTCCATATTGGGAACGTTTGCTCTCGCCGTCCACCCCTGCTCGTCCAGTTGCCCCCGTATTTCTTGTCATGCCAGAAATTGTTCTGTCACCTAGGCACTGCGTCTCTTTCTACCCCCCGGGCCTTCACCCACTCGCTTTTATCCATGGACATAAGCTACCTCCTAAGCCTTACTGAGCCTTGTATCTCCATTCCCGCAGATGTGGTCCATACCAGAGACTAATGTTACCCCCTACTTCAGGCGCTTAATGGCCATGGTCCGATGAAAGGACCCTTGAAGCACTGGCACACTCTGGTGTCAGTTAATCTGCCCATCAGGGAACAAGCCGTCCTAGCTCTACGTACACCTCGGCGGCTATTCATGCATGCATCTTGTTACTTCCCTGGTCCCCGCCCACAGGAGGTGGGTTGCTCCTAGCACTGGTTAGATTCAACCCCCGTGGCCGGGCCTGTCACTTCGTATCCTTGTATTCGGGGAAGTACCTCGAGCGTGCCAGGATCGACAACTACCAGACTATGTCCATCGATATGCATCGATGTACATGGTGGAGCTATGAGCATAGACTCGAGCATGTAGCTTTCAGGAACACTTCGACGACTTACATATACTCTGGCTCCACCTTCGCCCAGGACAAGGCTCTGGTCTTCTCTATAACACCCCTTCGTCTCCGTTTTCTACCTCTCGGTTAGAAGATTGCCCAAAAGGCAGATTCCCTCATCCTTTCAGTTCAAAGACCATTAATACCTTTAACGTTGTCGTGTTATATCCGGAGTACTTGACAATCCATGTGTACAAATAACTTTAAAGAATCGTTCGTCCCTCCATCTGGCCCAACTTCCCAAGACGAACTTTCGCCTTCGAGCATAGGATCACCAACCGTTCAGTACTTCCAACAACTAGCCATAACAATCGACATGGGCGACAACGCGTACAGTCAACCAGGACCAGCTCATATACCTAACACGCTCGCTGGAGAGTCAAGTCTGCCTGAAGGTCGACAGTCCATTGTAACTCCATCCACTTCTGCCTACGGTCAGGATATTCCCATAGCTTATGCTTCGGTATGTTTAAAGTCCTCGTTTGTGCTACTACAACATCAGGAACATGGTAACTCATTACATTCCCAGGTTGCTCCTTTCAACAGCAATAACTACTCAATACCATATGATTCTTCGTTGCCCACTCCGGTCTCTGTCGCTGGGTCCCCATCGATCTCTGAGCGATCGTCTAAAGCCATGCAGTCCTACAATCAACACAGAGAAAGCTCGCAGCAGCCAACTCCCCCAGGAACTTCACGTACATGGCAAAACTACCAGATGAATGCGCCCTGCAGCCAGTCGACATCGCCGATGCCCTTACATGCTACCCCCAACCATATGTTAGAGATGCACGGCTTAGAGACAGCTAACTCTCCAGAGGACCAAGGACAAATGATCTCGGAGCCTCAGTTCCAATGGGGTCAATATGGCGTCTCAAGCACTGAAGCGCAAGACGACATGTCACCCCATTTGACTCATCACCCGTCTGTATTCTCAGTCGCAGTGCCTAGTGTAGCACCCAACGACTTGATCAGGCAGTCTCTTGGCTTAAACCCTTCAAGCACCCCTCTTCATCCTGCTCCATCGCAGGTACCTATTCTACAACAGTCGCCAGATCCGCGAGATCTGCCCCCTTCTGTGACCCCTATCGACAACATGCATCCTCACTATCCGAGTGTGGTACACTATCCACACATAACACTAGACTATGCTCCCTATAAGAGAAAGCCTGCTAGATCGAGGAATGGGCGATCAGGTCGACCTACGAAAAAAGCGCGTGTTGCAAGCCGCAATCCTCCTAAGGACGACAATCCCGGTTACTTAAACGGCCAACAAACTTCAACAACGGACGGTGTCCCGACAGACCCAAAGGCCTCACGCGCGGGGCCCAGAAACATAACCCTCACTGACGACGCCAAGGAGGCTGACCGATACCTGCTGGATCTCAGGTGTCAGATGGATGAAGGAAAGGGTAAGGGTATGTGGGATCATATCTCGAAGAAATACGAGGAACGATTCGGATTCAAAGAACGGCCAACTCTTCAAATGCAGCTTACCCGTGCGCTGTTAAAATACGCAGTATGGCCACCTTCTGAGGTAAGTCTACATAGTGACATCGCCGCATCAAGCTCTGCATTCAAGACTAGCTAGAGAGTAACTAACTTGAGAATACAGGACGAGGCTCTAAAACGTGCTGTCGAAGAGTTAGACAAGCGCCGTTATGCGGATATAGCCAAGCTAATGAAAGAATTCGGAGGCTGCCAAGCCTGGGAGTGGAAAGAGGGACACATCGTGAAGCGTCTGGTCGAGTTAGGCATCGAGGAATTCGACCCCAAAGATGTTAGCAAGAAACCGCGCCGACAGAAGAATGCTGCGCGCAAACAATCGACTAGTGGACCTTGGACTGCTTCGTCTATGCCCTTCCCATACCAAGAGCAGGCCCACACAGTTACATCTGAGCAGGAGGACTTCCTCTTGGAGCAGTACTGTAAACCTGACCCGGACACGCCAGAACCAGACCCCATGGTGACAGGTAACCTGGCCGCACAATCCGGGCGGAGTAATGAGAGAAGTCATGGGGAGGCCCAAAGCGAGAGAGTGGCTAAACAAGCTTGCGAACAGATGCTGGCCAAGAGGGGCGACCAATTATATGGCAACCTCCCTATGGGCGGCGATCACCATCATCACCAAATGTGATGGATGGCGCGAAATATCATTTCTAGACGGACTACCGATGTTTCGAGATACCCCTTAGCATTCTTCACTATCCTTTTCTACCCTTTGGAATTATTATTGTTCTCTCGATTCACCAGTTTCGCATAAAATACCCGACAACATTTTGGGGTCTTCATTAAGCTATCGTCAGGAGTTGGAGATCAATATTTTTTTTATTTTTTTTCTTGGTCGTCGGCATCATGTTGTAGAGGATCGCCGCTCTCGCAAGAAGCTAGCACAGTGTCTGTATTCTATGTTTTGGAGCGGGGACAGACTATACGGGCATGTGGTTCTTTTCCGGGGGTATTGGGTCTCTCGGCGATTCCCACTGAGGTGTTGGGATGCATTGTTTTTTTTTTCTCTACGGTATACGGTACATATGGGGAAGTTTCGTGGCTATTCGTTCCTTTAGTTCTAACTTGCGCGTGTTGTTTCATCATGTCAAACTAGGCATTTTTTTCATCATTACCACAATCTCCTTTGCTTGTGTACACATGTAAAGACGCTAGTACTTCTTGTCCATGATTAGAAGGAGACGGGAAGAGGGAAAACGGACTACTAGGGTACGGTGATGAGAGATACGAAAATCGGCGATCAAGTTTCTTAGGGGGGAGGGGAAAAAAGCATGGAAGATCGCCGTTCTAGATGTATTGACTACCTCTGTTTTGACTTTGACTTATTCTCCCGGGAAGAGTTCATGTCCTTGCTACCTACGTGCTTGCAATCTGGTGGAATTTAGAGCATAGACCAAAGCAGGCATCTCCTTGCCCCGAACGAGCCCACAAGGGGAGTATCCCAAGTAAATTGCCTGCCCTAGAGGATGATCCGTCGCTTTGGCAGCCACCTGGTACAGTACCTCTAGCCCGGGCCCGAGCTGCCATGAACGAACGACCACGGCAATGGTCACGATATCGATTCTCATTTCCCCCCCACAATCGCCCATCTGCCGTGGCTTGGCTGCTATATTTGGGCTTCAGAAGAAGCCTCCCGGAAACTACTTGGTCCGCCAGTCCGTCCCGCCCGTCCGCTGGTCTGTCTGTCTCGCCGACTTAATTAGTCGAACTGACGGGGTGCGGTGGACCCCAAGGGGCTGCAAGGGGGCGCGATCTTGGACGGCGATTACTTCGTAGTTACGGGGAAAACAGAGAATACGGACACTCGGTAGACACTTACATACGTAGATACATGCATAAGTGCATACAAACATCAAGAAGACGAACGTCATGTATGTGCGCGCGTGCTGCGCCTGTTTCTATATTCTGTCCAGGTATTCTTCTATTCTCTATCTATTCCGTCTTCTACGTACCTACTACCTAAGTAGCGCGACAGCTTCCTACACGCACTCGGCTCAGGGTACCCACACCCGCCTCTGCCGCCGCCACCATTATCACCGCCTAAAGGCGAGGAGAAGCAGAAGCTAGACGCGGTGTACCCTCGCCCGGATTCTGCTACCTGCTCGTCCGAGGCGTGGATTTCTGTACCTACCTACCTACATGCTAGACAGACGGATCCATCCACCCATCCTTTCATCGAGTAAGTTGAACTAACTGAAACGTAGCTAGATACCTACTTAGGAAGAAGCTGAAAACTAAAAGCGGAAAGGAAAGAAAGAAAGAAAGAAAAAAAAAAGTTGGGTAGGAATAAACAAAGAACTAACTTCGTAGAAGATCCGCTGCGGCTCTACGGCATAGCACGGTAGCAGAATGCTTGCTTGCTTTTTTTCTGCTTGCTGCTGGGCCAGACGCCCGCTGAAGGGACACTTGACCACGTGTCTGCCGCACGTGCGAGCGAGTTGTGGTGATCCTGTCTGTGACTTGGCTTCTATGCGCGTGCGCGTGCGTAGCCTTAAAGGCGATCGCCGTCCTTCCTTCCTGTCTACCTAGCTGCCTTCGATGATCAATCTACCTATGCACCATGCTGCCCCAAAAGCTCTGTGTGTATACGAGAATGTATGTATGTCCGCGCAAGTTACCGGCTGGTGGTCTCTCCGTACGGGGATTGGCAGGTACGGGCAGTACGTACATACATACAGATAGACAGACAGATGGCGAGACAGACAAAGGAAGCGAGATCGGCAGGTTTGCGCTACTGCGTAGGTACTCAGCCCTGTCACTATGCAATAGATAGGTAGGTACATACGTCGGCAACGTACGTGCTTCGTGCATGCGTAGGTGCAGGAATTCGTGCCGGGGTGGTTGTTGTTATTGCTTCTGCTGCTGCTAGTAGTTATGGGATGCTTGGGTTCCCGAGAATGGGGGACGAGGACAGGATTGTGGGTGTAGGTCTATGTGAGTATGTACCTAAGTATGTGTGTCTCTCTTTGGGTGTGTCTGTTAAGGACACCGCCCCTTTTGCGATTAATCAAGGACCCGGGGCTGACAAATCGACGCCGATAGCAATCGTCTGCCCGCTATTGGAGGATGAAACAGGTCGAGGTGGTTGCGAACCGTCGTGCTGGGAATTTGAATACGCCGTGGCGGATGTGAAGAAGCGGTTCTGGACGGTAGGTAGGTAGGCAGCTAGTAAGACTACCTATAGGTAGAATAAAAATACATGCATATGCATTTGGCTACGTGATTAATTATAGTCGTATGTCCGTATTGGGTTGAGATCCCGTCATTGCCCGGCATGTGTGTATGTACGTGTGTATGTACGCATATGTACGTATGTACGTGTGTGGTCGTGAGTTGGTGCGCCAGGAAGGATCCTACTTTGGCACGCGGCGTACTTCGTACATATGCGTACATACATACGTACAGGGCTGCAGGAGGGAAGAGCCCGACGGTGATCTGTGATCCCTTCATCATGTTGTGCCATGTCTGACCTGGATTTAAGCTTTCGTAGATAGGTTCAAGCTCCGTCGATGATCTTGTAAGAATAGGGAGTGGACTCCATACAAACATTTAGAGAGAGCTACTTAGCGGAAGAACTGCCGGTGGTGAACGGAGATTGTATGTTTTCGACCCGAGGACTCGGATCCGAGGCCTGCAATTCATCATACATATTAACGACGCAAAGAGAAAGGTAAGTGTTTGCGAGATTGCACGCATTGATGAACGAGCTTGACAAGATGCGTGATGCCTGCTTGCCCATTCCCATCACGTATAGGTGGCGGCGAAGCTACATCAATACCGTGGGACCGGGCCCAATCGTATTGGCATGAGTGTGTGTATAGCATCACTAAGATCTTTGTAAGTTGGGATGACATCGAATATACCTAGTCAGGCACGGACATTATGTATGTGAGAGTTTCAATAAAGTACAATCTGCAATTCCAATCTCCAAGGGCGATTACAAGGAGAGTCATTGGCTCTCACCGTTACGCAGAATTAGGACTGTCAGCCTGTACTGTAGGTATCATTCAGATTGGTTTAGCTCTAGATGTGAATCAGATCAACAGCAAGCTCCCCTGCTCGCTGGATACCTTGTAAACCCACAGTGTTAAGCTAATTTTCATAGAATGATGACCCTTACTAGGTCCGGGTCCCGGAATAGCCATGCCGGCGACTTATCATTCCACTACGGGCCATCTGAACTACATACTGCGAGTATTGTATGCATAAATGACATACGATTATGATGCTGACTTCTGGTGGGCATATGCCGTGTATGTACAGTCGACCCCCTGAAATAATGTTATCAGTGGTTTTTGTAGGTACAGTAGCAAATCTATGCGTTTGCCAAAATTCTTGGGACGATCAATCACGATCTTATAGAAATGCATTTTTCTTATGTAATTATGCCTTCAGAATACTTTGTCTAGCCTTATTAATAGAATTGAAAGATTACCTTGTAGCGGGCTATTCCCGCTGTACCTCTCCACCGCGGAATCGAACATTGCTTCAGGGGTCGGAGTCTGTGCGGATTCGTACGAAGTACAAATGTAGCTAATCCAAGGGTACAGTATACCGTGACCCTTCCCCTACCCAAAGAAGAGAGCTTGGTCGATCCTGTGGGCTCAAGTTCCCTACCTACATATATGTAGACAGCCCTAAAGACCCTGCAATTGCTCCGATAGGCGCTTAGTATTTGAGATCCTGGCGCGCTTAGCCAGTCAGTATGCACGCTGGACGCTCGGATAGGATGAACGTAACATACCGATGAGGTCTGTAGCGAGATTCGGTCCAGGTTGAGAGGAATCCTTCCCTAGCCCCTCAATCAAACGCTGGCCGGCATTTACTATTGATTTCGAAGTCGTGCCGGGTTTGAGGATTGTCCAGAACCATAATTACCGGGAACACCTGCAGAGTCGTCGTTCTAGTAACTGTGCAACAAGCCAGCGCCCTGATTTAAGTTAAGGATACATGAGATTTTACTTAGTAGCTCTGCATGGTCGCCAGCGATCATTGAGTCCTGCAGCACATGAGCCCCATTTATCGCGGGCCGTTGGGTAAACCTCGATTCAATATCCGCGTGCGATGCTATCTACCTTGTTGTCGGTTGCTTCTGCGTTGTAAGCAGATAGACTGTCTGAGGTACTATATAGGTAGAAATCCTGATTAACAATGAAGAATGAAGTATGATCTGTTACTATGGAACCAAACTGGCGAGAATGTCTCAATTGGATTTTCATAAACTTGGCCGATTACTTGCACAGTACTTGGCGTACATATCCAAAGACTTTTCGGTATGATATCTAGATGCTGCACGTTCCCATGAATGAACAATACACACTTATCTATGGCTACAATCCTAGAAGTCCTACATCACTTGCCTGGCTGTTGCAGCATGAGCGAGTTTGGTAATCATCACCTCTTTCTTGAACTGCGCCAATGACAACACCGGAGGATAATGTGACGTGAATAGGACTCAGGATGATCAAGTCAGGTGCGGCACCGGTGGCGAGTGTAACGTCGGGATTTATGAAGTACCTACTCGCAGTAGGTAGTAGTACCTAGGGGGTGATAGCAGTGCGTCTCACCGGCCACGATCTTCAACGATGAGAGATATAGGGGCGGTGGTGTCCAAGAATAGGAACTCCTTGCGTCGTTAAGGTTAAGCGAACCGTGGGTACTGTGTATAAGCGGCTTGCCCCTCGGCAGCTAGCGAACGAGGCCGGCAGATACATCGCCGAACGGCTCTTGTGAGGCTGGGTAGGTAAGGGAGGCCAGATATTATTGCATCGCGGGGAGAGTTACCGTCGTCTGGCTCTATTAGTAGACCGAGCGCTGGCAGTACCTTTGCTTGAAGGTTCTGGACCGTAGAATGGGCAAAGTCCTTTGTCCTTTGGTGGGATCAAACATTATTCGATACACTCCCACCATGCCATGTCGATGGAAGACCGCATGTACACACATGGACCCCGGTCTGCTTCCCATCATCTTGCTACGTAGTAGATACAAGCTTCAGATACCTGGATAAGGAGTGGAGAAAAAAGATTCTGCATGTGATGAAGTGAACGTTCACCGGATGCGTATGGCGAGCTAATCTTGTAGCTTAATGTCTACCTGGTCTGGCAGGGGACATGGCTGTATGAGCAGTTCCTGTGTACCCTCACCTGGGCGGCACATAGCTTGAGGGAGAGTGCCGTATGGTACCCAATCGTGAGAAGGCATCTGGGCCTTCAATGACCTAACCAGACACCCCATGGAGGAAGTCCTTACTACTTACTGGGGAAGTCAAGTCGCAAGGACTTGGGCGTATTGGGATACACATGTGTAGCTTGTAGTTGTACGAGTCAACGACCATTGACATGAAAGGCGAATGATGTACTGTGTAAAAAAGCATTGATTTCCGCAATCGGTATTGTGTATTGTGGTATATGTATGTAATGTTGTGCTGCAATGAGAATCTGGAATTTTGGGGCCGAAGATGTTGTATTAAGTTGGAATCTAAGCTAGCTGTCTAGCCACACAGTAACGTTATAAGAGCAAGAATTTAAAGCATTAGCTTAACCAAGGAGGTATAGGTTACGGAACCCTTAACTACTCAGATGTTGGCTTAGTCAAGTGGCTAACTTGCTATATTTCACTACTGTACGGAGGTCACGTGCCTCCGAAGTTTAACTGAACTTTTATTAGGATGGATGGAACTGTACCTAGGTACTTGGAATCACCGCATGCCGCATGCCGACAATGGCACGTGTCCTCAGGCCTGTCCAGACCTGAGGATGGTATCATGTACAAGGGATCTTATCAATCTGGCAGCTAATTGGTCTCAGCTTTCTGTTAGTGGACAAGGTCCCTAATCCCTAATCCCTAATCGAATATTTCCTTCATGACAGCATCGCATCATCACATTAAACATTTGATAGTCCAGGTTCATCGTGTTGGCTTCAACACGTTCCAACACCAGCCAACCAACTATCCAATCAACTAACCTCTGCATCTGCAGCCTTTCCGTTTGCGGGACAATCTTCATCACACTAACCCACCCCTCTGCCTCTGTTGGTTCCAAGAACGGTGATCATTTCACCAGTTTATTTACTTCCTTTTACACACATGCATTCTTTTGCCTTCTTCTGCCGGTGATGCCCTTACCAGGCATGGGCAGCTGGACGTTTGCCCTCAAGCACGATTTGACAAACCCTGGGCCTCTCTCCAGGTTAATTGTGCTATTTGTCTTATTGCTGCCATGGTTGACCTCCGTAGAGCCAATGCGCCCCAGGCGCATTGCCGAGCTCAAGCAGGAGACTGTTGATATGTTCTACCATGGCTTTGATAACTACATGAAGATCGCATTTCCTGAGGATGAGGTATGCACATGCATTCCAATGCGCCAGCTGAGTGTGTTTTGGGGTGACTGACTGACCGACCCTTGTAGTTACGACCAGTATCTTGTACTCCCTTGACTCGAGACCCCCTCAATCCAAGAAACATCGCCCTTAACGACGTCCTCGGGAACTATTCCTTGACTCTCATTGACAGTCTCTCGTCCCTCGCCATCCTTGCCTCTGCGCCGCCGGATAGTAGGAACACCGGTCCGAAAGCGTTGAGCAACTTCCAAGATGGTGTTGCTGCCCTCGTGGCACAGTACGGTGATGGACGGCCCGGTCCGTCGGGCCAGGGTGCTCGGAGCCGTGGATTCGATGTTGACAGCAAGGTTCAGGTGTTTGAAACCGTGATAAGGGGTGTTGGCGGCCTGCTTAGCGCGCATCTCTTCGCTGTTGGAGACTTGCCGATTTCTGGCTATAACCCACCGAGGACCAACAATGAAACCAACCAACATACTGTTATTGCCTGGCCGAACGGCTTTAAGTACGATGGGCAGCTGCTGCGGCTTGCTTTCGACCTGGCTGAACGTTTACTTCCGGCTTTCTACACCCAAACGGGATTACCGTACCCGCGTGTCAACCTCCGACATGGCATACCATTCTACTTGAATTCGCCCCTCCACGAAAATGTTAGCTTGCCCCCGGAACAGCCAGAAGACTCGCCCGAAATCACCGAAACTTGCAGTGCTGGAGCTGGGAGCTTGGTGCTTGAGTTCACTGTGTTAAGCCGGCTGACCGGCGATCCAAGATTTGAACAAGCAGCCAAAAGGGCTTTCTGGGCTGTCTGGTCAAGAAGAAGCAACCTTGGGCTAATTGGTGCTGGTGTAGATGCCGAGGTGGGACATTGGATTGGAGGTTTCACCGGAATCGGCGCAGGCATTGACAGCTTTTTCGAATATGCTCTGAAGACCCATATCCTGTTATCAGGTCACGAGTTGCCTAACCTCACGATACCTCATCAGGTTCCTCAGGGAGGCTGGCTTGATCCAAACAAGATCTATCATCCGCTTTCAGAGGAGGAGAATTCGCCCGAGTCTTTCTTACAGGCTTGGCACCACTCTCATGCTGCAATCAAGCGGCACCTTTATTCCGGTGTCCATCATCCTCACTATGTGAACGCCCACATGTCTACCGGTTCGCCACAGGCATATTGGATTGATAGCCTAGGCGCATACTATTCCGGCCTGTTGGCACTTGCCGGGGAGTTAGACGAGGCCATTGAGACGCATTTGCTTTACACTGCTCTCTGGACTCGCTACTCTGCCCTTCCAGAGCGATGGTCTGTTCGGGACGGTCATGTCGAAGGCGGACTTGGATGGTGGCCAGGCCGCCCGGAATTCATTGAATCGACATATCATTTGTATCGCGCTACCAAAGACCCCTGGTATCTTTATGTGGGCGAGATGGTTTTGAAGGACATTTATAGGAGATGCCGAACAGAGTGCGGTTGGTCTGGGTTGCAAGATGTGCGCACCGGAGAGAAGAGTGACCGGATGGAGAGTTTCTTCCTGGGAGAGACTGCTAAGTACTTATATCTGCTCTTCGATCCAGACCATCCCTTAAATAAGCTTGATGCTTCGTATGTGTTCACTACAGAAGGCCATCCATTAATTATTCCTCAGAAGGGAGGCCGCCGTTCAGCCAGCAAGTCGTCATCCAATAAGGCTATTCAGCCTTATGCCAACACGGATTTCACGAACACTTGTCCTCGCCCGCCAGTCCTTCCTCCACTAACCGGCTCTGCCACCGCCGCAAGGCCTGATCTTTACAATGCTGCAAGTTTGATTCGACTCCATCAGGTTCCCAACATCCACGGCGGGTCAGAACTGATTCCAAAGTTGGATGGAGCACAAGGGCAGACAAAGCAACTACTTAGGCCAAAATCCAATCACACCTATTTCCCCTGGACTTTACCCCCTTCCATGCTTCCAGCCGACGGAACCTGTGCAGTGTCAAGACAAACTCATACCTCGATCATTGAGTTTCCTTCCAACACTCAGCATTCTATGGGTAGCGCTTTCAATATTATGTTCGGCGGACATGATCTTGTGCGAATAGGAACTGACGGTATTGCGATCAACAATCTCGCCGGCCTGAAGCTAGCCCTTCTCATAGAAGAACCGCCGGAGACTGCCGAACGGGCTTGGAGAATCTACAACGTCGGGAATCTGCCATTAGGCCGAGATCAGAAAGTGTTTATCTCTCGTGACATCCTTGCGGATATGTCAGATCCGCTATTCCATCGTGTTCGAGACTCTGTCATTGTCGACATTCTCTTACAGATCGAGGTTCCCCAGCCTCAATATGAACATAACATGACGTCTGCAGACCCGGAGGTATCATCGGAATCGCAGCACACTATCGAACTCGACAGCACCTCTATTGGCAATACGAACTTATTCAGCTCGTTCTTGCAACAAATCACGTCTGTTTTGCGGGAGCCCGCCGCTACCTTCAGCCCTGAGCCCGTACCGAAATCAGACTATAGGTATATAGAAATACCAGCCATTACTCCGGTCGGAGTTGGCTCCGCTCCACTCCCAGATGTTCGGGAGGCTCCTAACCCGCAAACCGCCGGGCTTATCGAGTCGCTCTCCTGGCAGCGCATATACTTTGCCGATCAGGCTTGCGAGGGCAAACTGCCCGATCTTGCTCCCAAGGCGCATCATGTGATCGTGATGCGTCGCGGCGGCTGCTCATTCTCAGAGAAGCTCTCGAATATCCCGTCGTTCGCGCCGAACCGGAACGCGCTGCAACTCGTCATCATCGTATCCGACGACAAGGACGGCCTGGACGAGGGCGAGGAGGACATATGGGGGTTCAACTTCATCCGGCCGCTGCTCGACGAGCCGCAGAAGACGCCGGCGGGCATCCTGCGCCACCACCCCATCGCCATGCTCATGACGGGCGGTGGCGACGAGGCCTACGAGCTGCTGAAGTCGACGAGGAGCCTGGGGCTCAGGAGGAGATACCACGTCGAGAGCCAAGGTCTGAATATCAATAACCTGGTTATTCTGTGATGCGCGCAACCCCACGCATTGTATGATTGGTGTAGCAAAGCATGCATGGCATGAGCATGGGTGGCGCAGGTGGTGTTCTGTCTCTTCTAGGCATGGTAGCGTATGTATAGTTTATTTATCCACTGAAAAGTATTTGGAAAGTAACCGGAAAAGAACACCTATGGAATCTACCGCTTCTACGTGCCGCTTCTCTCACTTAGGTGTTGAGCTTGGCCGGTTAGGCACCGAATGGTGATGACCGAGTAACCGATGACCTCGTTAACGGCGGGATTTCATGCCCGTTGGCAATGCTAGTTCTTGAGGGTTGAAGATGACGGCTATGATTGGTATTCTCGCTGTACTGATACCCCCAGCCGGGGATGGTCTCCCCCATTGCTGCTATCCAATACGAACTAGGCTTTAGGTCACACATATTTTATTAACAACTCATATTTGGTATCTAGTACGTCCTCCACTAACAGCCTGATCGCATGCGTATACAATACGATCCATCCAACCCTAGTTATTTACAGCCAGTGGTACCGAGCAAGGAAAACCGAATATATACAAGAGCCCCCGTCATAAAATAATCAATCATCCTCCCATTTAACTACCTTAGCGTAAACAAGTTGTGCTGACCTTAAATCATTACCCTTAAATAAATATAATACCAGGAATTCGCCAGGAAGTATTATCGGCACTTAGGTGACCTCCTCGACATTTCTCGATGTTATTATGTATATTCTAGCGAGTCATCCCAACTCTCGGAGTCGACGATTTCCCATTTAAGTATCGGGGTATCTTAAATATTTTTAATGGCGTTTAGATCTATATTATTACAATTATATAGAAAGGATTTAATTCCGTTTATCTGAATTACTTAATCCATTTTCCGTAAAGCGTAGTATATTATATTTAACTAATTATTTTAAGCTTATATTAATTTCCTTAATATTTATAATTATTATAAAAGATAGCCTTTAGTATAATTATAGCTTATCGGATAATGTATTTTTAAAATATCGCATTATTAAAAGTCCCATTATAAACGGTATTTACGAATAATTAAACCGATACGGCGCTTTCAATTAACTACTTTATAATATAATAATAAATTATCTCATATTTAAAGCTTATATTAAATCGGATAGCCCTTATAATTTCTATAAGGTTTATAATAATATTATTATATATATTATTAACCCGAATATTTTTAACAGCTTTTTTATTTTTTAAAAAAATATAAAAAATAAAACGATTGCCTTTAATTTATCTTATTACGACTTAAATATTATATACTTTATAATAAATAATAATCCGGTTAAGCTTTAAAATAGTATTAATATCGGCCGAAATTCCTTAATTTACAGCCGACCTATCGCTTATTACAGCCGACCTATCGTTTATTATAATAAAGTACATATTAACGCCATTAATTTATAAATATAGCTTTAAAAATTCCAATTCCGCCTTATCCTAAATAGCTTTAACTCTTAATTTTCCGAATATAATCCGAACTATAGCTTTCTATTCGGTAAATAATAATAGGGTAATTATATAAAATAGGTTAATAAGGATTTAGTTTTCGGGTATATTAAAATAATAAAAGGTATTACGAATTAGTTAATCTATTTATTTTAATAAAGTTAATAATATTTAATAAAAGAAATATAATTTACGTACTTTAAATATTTCGATTCGTATAGTAAATAGTATAGAATTTAAAAGAATAAAATTAAATTTTGGTAATTTCTTAATAATAGTTTAAAACGGAACAGTTGCTAAATTAAAAGATAACTTCCTAAATAAATTACTAATAATTAATTAAAAAAGAATATAATAGGTAATATTAGAAAAGAATAATATTAAAATAATAATAATATAACCGTTAATAAACAAATATAACTAATAAAGGAGATAAGCGTTATTAGAAAAAGATACTATAGTAATATAACCGTTAATAAATAGGTATAACTAAATCGAAATTTCCTCGCAGCAACTAATAGAATTCTTAACTTTTCAGTAATTAATTAAAAGAATTAAATAAAATAAATATTTAATTATAAATAATAATTCGGTTAATTAATTAACGATAAAAGATAAAAACTTATTAGATTTATAAGGTATAAGGAAAGGTAATTTAAATTATAGATTATAAAAATAATAATAAAGTAATTATAAATGCCTCTATAAATTTCTAAATTTAGTAGCTATAATACGGCAATATTCCCGTTTCGGAAAACGGTAAAAATATACGCGTAAAATTATCTAATAAACTGAAAAAATAGCAAAACTAAGAAAATAGTAAGGCTAAAATATAGTAAAATTCCCAGTTTAAAAGGCGGTAAAAGTGTATGCGAGTTAAAAAAACCTCGGTTTTAAACGTTTTAAGGCTTAATAGCTAGATCTAAATGCTAAATTTAGGTATTTAAAAGGCGTATAAGCAGTTAAATTACCTAAAAAGGTACGTATTTTAGGGTATTTGCTATAAAATTAGTAAATAAGCTATAAAGCACTTAAATTTAATACTATTAAGGTTATTTTATATATAAATTATATAGGGATTAGCCTTATATACTTAATATAATAATATATTATCTGTTAATTAATAAATTACGGCTAATCCTACCTTAAGAATTGCCTATAAAAAGTAATTATAAGTGCCTTTATAGATCTTTAAATTTAATGGCTATAACGCGGCAATATTCCTAAAGCAGTAATAGGTAAAAAGGTTATAAATAATAAGGATATTATTAAGCTAAATTATAGTATGGAATCTATATTTAACGTATAAGGTATATACCACCTCTATATAGGCATGCGGCTTAAAAAGGAAAATATTAGGTATGAAAATTGGGTATTTTTACAGTTTACCTATAAAACGACTGCCTAAAACGGGAATCGAACCTATGTTTAAAACCTATTAGTTCTAATTATACTATTAAACTATAAAGGCTTATCGAAAAATAATCCCTTTATTATTATTTTTTTATATAACTATTATAAATTAGAATAAAACTATTAAAACTATTAAATAACCGGCCTATTAAATGTATAAATCTGTATATATAAATTAATCCAGGTAACCGATTTATATATATAATTGCGTATATAATACGAATATTTATTAATTAATTAAATATATATATTTAAAATTATATATATAATTATATACGTAAAATTATTCCTTTTATTAATTTATCGGAATTATATTAGCTCCGCGCCGATATTTAATTAAGACCTTAAATAGTAATCGTAAATAAGTGCTATTATAATATAGATTATTTTATAATAACCGCTACAGATCTTATTTAAGTGGTTAAACTGGGAAAGGCGTAGCGATTGTTAATAAATGCTATTATAGTAGATTATTTTATAATAACCCGCTATATTTTACCTAAGTGGCTAAGCTGGGAAAGGCATAGTGTATTATTATAAGATAAGTTTATTACGATATAGTTATATATTATTATTTTATTCCTTTTTCTTTTTAATTTTTTAATTTTGTGCTATTTTTTAAGATTTATAAGTTATATATTATTAACTAAATTATTAAAAGAGATAATATAACGTAAATAGATAATAATTATATAATGACTTTTTTTCGGTATTATTTTAAAGGGAAACGAAGATAATATTTACGAAATAAAGGCGAATAGGTTATTACTTATAATAGCTATAACGCTTATAATATATAATAAGCTATTTGGTTTTAAAAATGACTTATAAACGTATAGCTTAAGTCGTATATAGTAAATTAAGCGGTTAGCGTTAATATAGTTAAGTAATAAAAGACGGCCTTTTTATATAAAATCTAATTCGCTTATTAAATAATATTATAGCTTATTAAGGTTCTCTTAATATTAGTTATTTTAAACTATTAAAATTAAAGTAGGTTTTTATTAGGTTTATACGCTGCTTTTTATCTATTATAATTAGGGAGAGGCGTAAAACTATTAAAGTAGGAAAAAGACTTTAATAAATTAAATATGCTTACGATAGTAATCCGGGGGAGTATTATAGTACCCGGTATTATTAAAAATTTAAAAAGTAATTCGATTAATTTATATATCCCTTTATTTTATAGCTGATTTTAATAATAATCCGGAAGGGTATTATTTAGCGCGGTTTAAAGTAAAAGTGTATTAAATAAGATTATGCGTGCTTTTCGGTATTAGAATTATATTTATTTAGTTTAAAGCTATTTAAATAAATAAAGAGGTACTATAAAGCGTTATGGAATAAGGTTTATTTTATTTTATTGTATAATAAAGTAAATAGCGATTAAAGATATTTTATTAGGATAGAGGCGGCTATTATAATAGGTAACGATTTCCTATTGCTTTTTTCTTTATATATTATCCTATATAATGTGTTTTTTTATATAAAGTAGGCTTTTTTATACTAACCTAACTTATAAAAATGGTAAAAAATTAAGGGCAGCTAATTTAGTACTATATTTAATATATATTTTAAATAATACTTCCTATAGCTTTTTTTATAATATTTCTTATTATTTTTTACTATTAATATATATTACTTAAAATAGCTTAAACTATAGTAAATTAGATATAACCGGTAAACTTAAACTATTATAGGTATAAAAGCCGATTATTACGTAATATAATTACCGATATTTTATAATATTTAACTATTAATATATCGGGTTTTTTATTTAATAGCGAGATATAGTTTATTATATATACCGTTTTTTATAT
This sequence comes from Xylariaceae sp. FL0662B, assembly GCA_022376535.1. Taxonomy (NCBI): domain Eukaryota; kingdom Fungi; phylum Ascomycota; class Sordariomycetes; order Xylariales; family Xylariaceae; species Xylariaceae sp. FL0662B. The sequence continues at coordinate 691 of JAJJKD010000215.1, read as the reverse complement.
ATATACTTTATATATAAATCGTACTATAGTTTTTAAATTATTAATAGTAGTAAGCTATTTAATTTAATGTATAACTTATATTTTTACGCTATCTACGTATTATTATATTTTAAAGTTATTTTAGGCGATTAATTTTATTGGTATGTTTTTATATTTTATATAAATGACGGAATATATAAATAACGGAATATAATTATCGGCTACTTTAGCTTTTATAAAAAGGTGCCGTTTACTTTTACGTATATATACCTTTAGAAATTCCTAACGGCGATATTTATTAATATTATTTACTAATAATTATTACCTTATTAATAGTATCCGCTTTTAAACTACTATTAAAAATGAGCATTTTTTAAAACCCGTAGCCTATATAAGCAGACCTAAAAAATATATATAAAATAGCAAAACGGCTATAATAGAAAGAATAATAAAAAAAAAATAATAAAAAAGAAAAAAATAAAAGAAAGAATAAGAGAGAGAAAAACGAAAAGAAAAAGAACAAATGTCTGCTTTCGGCCAGCCCTCCCCTATTGCTTTAAGGGTTATATATACTTTACCCTTAACCCATTTATTTAGTTTTATATCTGAAAAACCCCAACCCTAAATAGGGAAATAAGCCAGATAGTACTATAGCCTCTTTTAGTAGCGTACCTTTTCCTAATTACCTGCCCTCTTTTAATAGCCCGCCTTC
>JAJJKD010000214.1:0-52956 GCA_022376535.1 Xylariaceae sp. FL0662B | reverse complement strand
ACCGAATTTATTTATAATAAAATTGGTTTAAATTATCGTTAAAATAAAATATATAACTAAATTTATACCTATTTTAATATAAACCTTAACTATATTTATTATTAAACCGATTAAACTACTATAATGTATATTAAAATTCGAAATTTAAGCCTAAATAAATCGAAAATAGAAGCTTTAAAAAAACTATTCGATAAAATAGTCTTTATTTAATATATATTTAAAAAAGGTTATAAAAAAAAATTAACTTTTATAATAACGTAATACGTATCTATACCGGTATTCTTAAATTTAAATACGCGTTTATTAATATAAAACTAATATTTAAAGCCCTATTTATAAACCTTCGATTTAATATATAAATATCGATAAATTATAAAACGAATTAATAATACCTATAAAATTAAAAATTAAATAATATAAATTTTACTAATAAAAAATATAATAATAACGGCTATAAACCCTTATTTTAAAAAAGGTAATAGAATAAATTTAAACTTTACCCGGATAATAATTAATAATAATTTTAAAAAAAATGCTTTATCTATAAAAAAAACGGCTATTAATTAATAAAGTACTTTTTATTTAACGAAATAAAGCTAAAAATTAATACTATAACGCTATAGAAATATTAAAAAATCTATTTATATTTAAGAAATTCGCTATATATTTATTCGAATTCGAAAAAAAACCCTAAAAATGACGACAATAATTAATAAAACGATAAAAATAACTATAATAAAAATAAAGAAATAATATAATACCTTATTAACTATTTATTTTCCTACCGGATTATTAATAAAAATATATATAGCTAAAATATTATAATAAAAACAAATTAATTCGTATTTAATAATCCGTACGTAATTAAATATTAAGGAATCCTATAAAATACCGATATTATTAAAGTATTAATAATAAAAAAAGTATAACTAAAAGTATATTTTAAAAAATACCTAAATATATAAATTAATTAAACCTTTAATAATATAACTATTTAATTTAAAGGTCAAAACTAATTAATAGCTATCGATATAATAACTATAAATAATAAATTAAATTAAATTAAATTTTATATTATAAAAGCCTCTATATTATTTCTATTATCGTTATAAAATATAAATAAATTAAAAGCTTATTTTAATAATATCTTTAACGTTATTATAAAAAATAATAGAAAAACAATTTTAATAATATAAAAATAAAAATACCCCTTTTTTAACGTTAGCTATAATAAATTAATTATTTATTTTATAAAAGCTAAACTATATTAATTATATTATCAATTTAAATATCTATAAACCGAAAAATTATATAACCTATTAAAAATAACTAAATATAATAATATTAATACGTTAATTTTTAATAAAATTTAAAGGTTTTACTACTATTATTAAATTTATAATTTTACTTTTTAAAGGTTTAAATTTACGATCCGAAACGAATATAATTTTAACTATAAAATAATAATAAATATAGTCTATTTTAATAGCCGAAATATATTATATATTATTAATATAACTATATTATTTTAAATAGTAGTATTTTTAAAATCCCTATTAGCTAAAAATATATAAAATATATTTTATAAATATTAAATTTATATATATTAAAGCCCTTTTAATATTATTACTTATAATTTCGGTACGAATTTTATATTTAAAAAATTTAAAAATAACCTACGGATTATTAGCATTACCTATAAAAAAATACCCGTTAAGGCCTATTAGGTAATTAAAAAAATCGAAAAAATATATAAACCCTTAAAACGTATTTATAAAATCCTAAAAAATAAAATCGGCTATTATATAAACCTAAATATAATCCTTTAAATAGCCGTAAAAATATTTAATAATATAGCCGGACTTAATAGTTTTATATTAACGCTATTAATATTCGGTATTTATTTAAAAGTTATTATTAATTCCTTATTATTCCTTAATATTATAAAATAAGCCGAAACTGTATAAAAAACTATAAAAATATTAAAAAAAATACGATTTAAAATCGATATAAATTATATAATTAATATATAAAACGGTTTTATAGTATAAAAAATCCTTATACTTTTATTATAAATAAAAATAATAATATAAAAAAAAAGGCTAAATAGGACCTTTTAAAATTACTATTTTTAAAAACTACAATATTATTATTAATATAAACGGATTAACGAAATTTCGATATATCTAAATTAAAAAATATTACTATAATTAATAGGAAATAATAAAGGCTATAAAAAAATCGATATAAAAACTAATAATACCGGTAGGGATAAAAAAATCGATATAAAAACCTATTAAGGTACCGGTAATATTAATAATAATAAAAAAACCGATATAAAAACCTATAATAGTCCCTAAAAAATAATAACCCGTAAAAAAAAACAAAATAAACCCCGAAAATACCCCATTATAAACCCTATTATAAACTATACCCCTACCGTATACTATATATTTAATATATTCCTATTATATAAAAAGGAAATCGATTTCGAACTAATAATTAAACTAAAATAAAATAAAGTTATAAAAACCCTAAAAAAACTATTTTAAAAATCAGATACTATAAAAATTAATAACCTTATTATTTAGGAAATGTTCGAATTTATAAAATTCGATTAAATATATATTACCGAAAAAATCTTTAATATACGGCTTATATAAAAGGTTAAAAAAAAATAACTAAACTATATAAAAAATTACGATTAATTATTTAAAGCTATAAAAATAAAGGAAAAAAACTTATCCTTATATAATTACTAACTATTTAATAAATAAATTAACGTTTAATATTTATATTAATACCTTTATTATTTAAAATCTATAATATAAAAGGGGAATTATAAAATATCATTTAAATATATACCTAAACTAATAATAAATTTAAAAAAAAGATCTATATATAATTATTAAAAAAAATCGTTAATAAATACCCCGAAAATACCTATTTTAAAATTATTAAACCCCTATATAACCTTATAAAATCAAAATTATATTAATTTAAAACGTATTATATGTACTATAAAAAAAACTAGCTATAAAAACGTTAACGTACGACCCGTATTTATTAATAATTTATAAAAATACCGAAAATTTTACTATTATAAGACTATAAACCGATAATATTTTTAGTATTATTATAAAAAATTCCTTAAAATTAAAAGAAAATAAACTTAAAAAGGCCGGATTCTGTATAAAACCGAAAATAAATTTTATTATTATATAAAAAATCGAATTTAACGGTAACCGAATTTAATTCGTAAAAAAAAATATAATATTTACCTAATATAGCTAAAACTAATAACTATAAAAAATCGATAAATTAATAATTAATATACTATAATAGTATATTATTTAATGTATAAAAAATATATATATAGCTTTAATTTATTAACCGGAAATATCGTTCGACCTATTAATAATAGTATAGATTATATAATTAATAAATAAAAATATCGACGCCTTTAATAATTAAATCGAATAATAAATAAATAACCTAAAAAAGGGATTAAAATATATACCCTTAAACCTTAACAGTATTAAATTATTTATTTTTATAAATAAATTATTCGTAAATAATAAAGATTTTAATTTTTAATTAAAGTTTATTATTATATTAATAACTAAAATTTAATTAGATATAAATTTCGTAATCTATAATAATATATTTTATTAAAACTTAACTAAATATAAAAAAATTATTAAAAATATACTAATAAGTAAATTATATAGGATAATTTTAAATTTCGATAATATTATTATATTTAATATAACAATTAACTAAATTACCGATATTTTTAAATTACTATAAATACCTATAATCGTTTATATAAATTCGAAATTACTATATAAATATTTAATTAAATTGGGAATAATATTAAAAAAAAACTAATAATCGATATAATATTATTTCGAAAATTATATAAACGATAAGAAATATTAAAAATTAAATAAATAAATAATAAAAATAATCCATTAAACGCGTTTATAAAAAAAACCTTAAATTTAGCCCTTAAAAAGCTAATTTTAATAAATCGACTTACCGTATAAATCGAAACTTTTATTAATAGGATTATTATATTATAAGGTAAAATAAAATAACGTTACGGGAATAGTATAACGTTATATACGTTATATAATAAAATTACGTAAAAAAAAACGGGATATTTATATAAAAAGGAAATAAATAAATTTAAAGCTATAAAACGCGTTTTTTAACAATAAAATAAAAAATACCCAGTATTAAATTACTATTATTAAACCATTATAATTAAACTATTATAATTAATTTATAATAGGTTAATTTAAATTAGGTTTAGCATAATTATATAATATAGTTATATAACTTATAAAACCTTAATAATAATAACTAAATCCCTATTACTATTGTTACGTGGTCCCAGGACTCTGGCTAAGGCAGAGGAGTCCTAGGGGTCAGTATAGTCCGGGGAGTCCTATGGTATCCCTAAAGTACACTATAGTTCATAATACTTTAAGGAGTAAAGTATAGTACAGATAACTATAATATAGTAATAGCAAGGCTATAAAATACTGAATAGTATTAGTGTAGTAAAATAGAATAATTAAAGATGTCCCTTCTTTCTAAAAAGTACAAGGGACTAAAGGACTTATATACAGCTTTTAGGCTTTAGTCCTAATAACTAAGCAGAGCTATATAATAACTATAGCCTATAACTTTTACTTTTTAATTAAATAATAATAGATTATTACTATAAATCGCAATTTTATTATAATTTATACGTATATATAATAAAAGCCATCCAATATATATATATACCTAATTTTTTTAATAACTATTAAAATAAAAATTAGTTTTTATTTTTTACTATATTTTAAAATATTATATTTAGTTTATTTTTTATTATAATAATTATTTAATTTTTTTTTTTTTTTTTTTATATTTATAAAATTATAAATTCCCGATATATCCCAACTATAAATCGGGATCCCGTAAGATCCCAATTAAAAAAAAAAAACTCCCGCAATATCCCGCGGGAAATTAAAAAAACAGGTCGGGATCCCACAGGCTCCCGTACGTTTAATCGGGAATCCCATAGAATAAAAAAAACTCCCACGGGAAATGCTCGGGTTCCTACGGGATCCCGTTGTTTACCTTTAACTTAATCTATCCTGTATAGTCTTGCGACTATGCGGCATATGGATCGGTAATCTAAGCCCGTTCCGCGTGAAGTTTACAAGCGACCCATTGCCATAGGTAATCGTAAAACCTAGGTGTTTTATAGTCTGTTCGAAATCTGCCCATGAGCAATTCTTCGAAGCGCCTGGGATACCATATATGGCGTCGATCACTCTCATGTGCTTTTTCGACAGCTTGTAGGGAGTGATGTGGACCGCCATTTTGGCTGTTGGTAGTGAAGGTGCTTCGTCGTCGTCGTCGTCTTCATTATCGTCGTCTTCTTCATCGAGCATGAAGTCGGGTAAGTCATCAGTTGCAGTATCATTTTCCTCTGAATCATCATTATGGGTACTTGCAGGACTCTGGCGAGGACTCTGTTGGTTTGAATCCTCTGGAGTCTCGGCCTTATCACCGTCATCGCGTGGTCTGCCGTCATCTTGAACGATTCGAAGGAAGGAAACCCGCAGGGCCTTCCAGATGATTGCGGCTAGTCCAAGAGAGATGTCCATTGGTCTGAGTTTACTTTCGGTTATCTGGTTCGAGCTGGGTGATCTACTATAAGAAAGCTCACAAGGTTGATAGAAGATCATCGTTTAAATAGCCATCAACGCTATGAATACAGCTGGAGGGTAATCATGAATCGTCGTAGTAAGTACCCTTGCTGCCAATGCATGGTGGCGGGATACTCACACTGAAACGAGCTGCCTTGTTGTCTTCTTTCAAAATATGTGACTTGTCGGGTTTCGAACGAGGATACGTAGCTTTTTCCCACCCGACCAATTCTGAATTACGAAAGACTGAACCAAAACAAGACCACACCATTGTCACGTTTCGTAGAATTCACGCGCGGCTGTGATCTGAAGATGGCTGTCTTACTACAATGAGGAAGCCAGCCAATAGCCGTCAACCTCATTCCTACTGAATATCCAGGAAGAGAGTTTATCCCCTATGAGAAGTGTAAGTCGAACGAAATGTAACCACAAGTACTAAACATCACACATGTCAATATCTTTCAGGCTAAGTTGCGTGTTGAGACCAGGGGTGGCCTTCAATAATACTCTCTATGATCGCGTTGCGGAATGGATGAGAAGTAAACACGACACGATGGTCAATTGATGATACTCTTACACGATAATAGCGTTTTATTCGGTTGAGTTATTATTGGCCTCAGAAAATGGAGTGGTTAATCCATAGACTTCAAAGAAGCAAGAGAATACTTAGAAGTCTTTCGCAATCCTGAAAGTTAGACTAATAAAACGTTTTGCACTCTAAACTACCACTTGTTACGTTCATTTTACTATGTTTATTCTCATGGTATTTGCGCATTTCGTTTATAATTTTGTTCTATTTTTGGTCTACCTAACGGTAATCCAATATCTACTATCTATGTCTTCCCCCCAACCTTTCCTACCCTTTGCCTAAATTTCCTACCTTAGCATAGCATACCCTAGACTTTATAAGTTAGAAGTCGTCGTTTTTATTTCGGATCTTTATTTCAAGCGCCCCATTCCAAATTCCGCTCTGTGAAAGTAAAGGAGACGCGCTCAGATATTCAGCAAGGCATCGTTGTGGCTTCTTTGAGGCCAGTTCATTCCATACCCCCTTTTAATATATAATATGCCTTCGCTCGGCTTCCATGATTTAGTCCACTTCTATCCTTCGAAGTCAATGTCATTTCGCAGAGCGCTGTTATTATTTCGTATGGCCAAGAAATTCAACTATGATAAGATGATCTGTTATAAAGGCTGTGCCCGACTTCCGCCTCATACGTTGAATTTTCAGAAGTGTAGGTGCGAGCACATAAATTATCAACTTCTTAAGAAGCGAACATATATGGCTCTTCCTAGGTCAATGATGAAGAAAATTAGATGACTGAACATTGAAGGCTTAAGATAACAAGTCGTTTCCGACATTCATGTCTTGGCGTCGCGTTTCTGATCAACATCGGGCTCGGCCCTATAACCACAAACGTAGTATAGGAATGGGCAAAAGACTATCTCGGTACTATTATCCAAGGGTCAAGGAGGATTTTTTTTATTTGGGGACCACTTCATAGAAATTTGGGAGGACTGCTATGTCGTGGTGCTACACCGGTGGGAAAAGGGGGCGGGGGTTGTTACAATAAAGTAGGTACATAAGGAAATATAGTTAAAGGCTCTAGGTTCACGTCAATTATAAGTGTTTATACCAGCTACCTGTTTATTCCACACGCAGGCCCACTTCCGTGCTTCTCATGAACAGTTAATCGCTTGGATACAGGTACCTATACCACCTACCGGCAACTTCAGAAGACTACCTAGTGTAAGACGTACACGTTGCTGCTAGTATACTTCTGATGACCAAAGTACTCGTTGTGTACTTTCAAGCTCTACTTCCTAGAGGAAACGAGAAGGTTTCGATGACTACTATCTACCTACCTTAAGCCGTTGGTAGCATGAACTAACGCGTCATTTGAGCACGAATCGCAGGTGTTTGGCAAGTACTTACCGATTTAAGCTCCTCGGGAATCGTTTATCTGCCTATTTAATGTTACATTTGCGTTAGTATGGATCTCATATTTACTATATTTAGCCACAATATTATCGAGAGTAGCAAATGGGAGTTCTCGGTGTGCCAGGCTAGTGACCGACGAAGCACTCATCACACTCAACGTACGTAGCTTCTCACCATTGAAGATATGATATGTGTATATTAAGCTGCCTTTTCGTACGGTCATCAGTGAAATAGATAGTACCTAAGTATAGTAAATCAGTAGTCATATTGGTGTTCTTTTTGGTAAAATGGAACGATTTGGAAAGCTCTCGTGTATCTGTGTCTGGGATAATTCTATGCGTCTCTTACGAAATTATCTGAAGGCTACTCCTATCGAAGCAAACATATTCACTTACGTATCGGATCTACTATATGTTTACTTTCAATGTAGTTTCACAACTACCCGTCCGAAACCAGAAACACCCATGTCACATTGTTATTCCAAACGCGCAATAGCGTGACATCAATACATCCCACAACAGCGGCTCGCTAGGACCGCCATTATTCCAAGGACCGGATTAGTCACACCAAATAGGTTCTTAGAGGTTAGTCCATTACATTCACTGTTATATTTTCATCATTGTATTCACTGCTATGAGAAATCTACAGATCACACGCCGGCCCTTTCTACAAGTACACACGTCTCTAGTGCCATTTCATCTCTTCCCTAACACAAATAGCCATCCAGACACTTCCACACCAGATTAGTTGATACCTCATAAGCCGGTCACGATGAGAATCTACTCGCTTATTGCCATTCTGCCTCTGGCTTACGCAGCGGCCATCGATGTAAGTTGAATTAATTCCTTAGTAATACTGTCAAGTCAGTCACCCTCTAATTACGTGTGATACAGGGCCCTGTGGCGGCTACGAACTCGCCGGCGCACTCTCTTGCTTCGCGCGAGTACAAGACATCCAACACGACTCGAGACTCTTACCTCAATGCCACCGCAAAGGTTAGTCCATCAACCCCAGTCTCCCCCTTCAGTTCTCTACCACCAGACACCCAAACGGGACAAGATTAGGCAACTAACACAACACGATATCCACCACCCACAGCGCGACGACATCAACGTCCTCTGCGGCGCGCCGCCGAGCATGCCAGACAGCGACTTCCCGGGGACGGACTACAACTGGCCGATCGGGATGCTGATGGACGCGGGGTCGAAGCGCCTGCACGTCGAGGGGGGCCCGTCGCGCTGCGTGCAGGCGGCGTGCCCCAAGGGCGGCGGCGCCGGCGTCTACCTCTGCAACGACAACCCCGGCCCCGTCGACATCCAGTACGGCGACGTCGCCTTCTTCGCCCAGCTGGTCGCGCGACGCTGCCGCCACACCGTCGGCGACACCGATTACGTGCGCAAGGGCCAGGCGTTCTACCCTGACAACTGGAACGTCATCTTGAGTGATGTCAATCCCTGCACTGCTTGGCAACGCCCGTAGATGCCATAGTGGTAGGCTGATGTGTGCTGGGACTCCGTTGGGCTTGGCGTTAATCAGGGTTGGGAGAACATACCTATTCAGATTTGGCGTCGTGGTTTATGGCGCTCATGGTGGTTTGTGATTAAGATAAGGAGCCTAGGCTAGCTATAGAACAATAAAGGCTACCCACCCACCAAGCACATATACTTGGTCTTGACACGCAAGTAATGAGTCCATATATTGACTATGAATGTATTTGGCGAACGGACAAAATGCTGACAGCTAATAGGTAGTGAAGTCTCCCGCACGCTTAGATGAAAATGAGTGCCTGAAAGCCAATATCTAACTATAGAGTTTTTAGACAAAGTGTCTAGCAGGCAAGTGTATCCAGTTCGTCCCTTGATCTCTATACTTTTCAGACATGGCCGGTGCTATATACGATGATAATGCGCATTACCAAGTCAGACTCTGTCTATATGTGACATCAGTTGCGTAGTCGCTTTGGGTTTCTTGTGCGGTCTACGGTGGGAAGATACACTCTGCATTCCACATACCTTGAGATCACGATGATACAATGATATAAACAGGTTAATAAGCTAATTATGCTCCAGCGAGCCTCTTGTACCCTTGAAATGCGTGTTTTAGATTGCTATTTCTGTTAACTATAGGACTGCAGTCCCTGGTTTCCCTCCATCCATCCATTTCTAGGTTTCCAAGTCATGTAAGTGGAGCCTAAGCATCGCCGTGTAGGTAATCCTGCATTTATCCTAATTAAGAATGCGACGGAAAGCTCATTGGCTGACCTAGGTGAATGATCTGCAACACGTACATCTACACGTAGTCCAAGGCGCAGGCTTATGTAAGATCTCCGACTGAGTCGATGCCGAACGCTGCAGGGAAGAGGAATTAGGTAGCAACAACAGCTATAATTAGCATTAATGCAAATTCCAGTTCTATAAGAGCTCTGTAGCGATCAGGTTGGAGAAGTTGTTATGGACCCCTATTTCTGCGTCTCAACTGTTAACGAGCATACAAGTATCAAACGCACCAATCGACTGCCCCGAATCGAACCTCGCTAACAAAATGCTCAAATTACACCCCGACGAGTGCTTCCACTACGAGCTCCTCCGCGTACTCGCGCACGCCACGTACGGCGGCGCCGACGTCAGCGAGTGCCTCATCGCGGCCGCGGAGATCGTGCCGGGCGACTTCGAGTCTTGGCACGCGGCGTGGAACAGGCGCGCGGAGCGCATCCTGTCGCAAGCCGAGCACATGGCTGACCCCGTTTCGATCCGGGACGCCATGTTCCGCGCCTCGACGTACAGCCGCGCGGCGGACTTCTTCCTGCACGGCCACTGGGAAGACCCGCGCATCCGCTCGCTGTGGAGGCGGCAGGCGGCGTGCTTCGACGAGGCGATCGCCAGGCTCGACGTCCCGGGGTACAGAAGGGTGGTGCGGGCCGACGGCTTCGACGTCCCCGTGGTCGTCTTCCCGGCGGGGGGCAAGGAAGCCGACGACGGGGCGGTCAGGCAGCGGCCGACGATCCTCATGAGCAACGGCTACGACGGCGCGATGGAGGAAATGTACCACATGCACGGCGCGGCGGCGGTCGAGCGCGGCTACAACGTCGTGCTGTACGAGGGCCCGGGCCAGCCGTCGGTGCGGCGGGACCAGGGGCTCGGCTTCGTGCACGACTGGGAGCGCGTCGTCTCGCCCGTCGTCGACTTCCTCGAGACGCTGCCCTCGGTCGACACGGCCCGCATCGGCATCGTCGGGTACAGCATGGGGGGCTATCTAGCCGCGCGGGCAGCGGCGTTCGAGCCGCGCATCGCCGCGGTCTTCCAGATCGATGGCCTGTACGACTTCACGCGGTCGCCCATCTTCGCGCAGGGGGGGTTGTCCGCGTTCGGGGATGCCAGGGACCTAGCTAGTACGCAGGCCGTGCTGGATAATCCGAAGGTTCCCGCGGGGCTTCGGTGGGCGCTGGGTCATGGCCTCTGGGCGTTCAAGGTCAGGACGCGGGCGGAGTTTCTGGAAAAGGCGAGGGAGTTCTCCTTGGTGGGGATCGAGGATAAGATCCGGTGTCCGGTCTTCGTCGGCGATGCCGAGAAAGACATGTTCTTCCTGGGGCAGCCACAGACGATGGCTGATCCGCTGGGGGACAGGGCCACACTTGTCAAATTTACAGATGAAGATGGAGCTGGTGATCATTGTCACGTAGGCGCTGCGAGGCATGTGAATCACGTTATGTATGAGTGGTTTCAGCAAAAGGTTGTCAAGGCATGAAATGGTTAAAATGAGCGTTGGAGGAAATCTCTAGGAATGGACATGGATCTCCGAAAAGCAATTATCAATCCCTTTTGGGATGCTCCGAAGGTCATGGATCCGAAAAGTTGTTGCGCCTCCTCATTATACATTATCGTGACCCTCGCCATGACTTTCCAATCTCCATCAATCACCCTTTCACTACTAATGAGGTGCCATTATGCAACAGGCCGCGACTGGCCTTCCCAGAATTCATGTTCGATCACTTAACCTTAGATAGAAAAACCGCGCGGTATGTTCAGACTCAGCATTCAATAGGTATTCTTGATAGCTACAGAGCACTGCTGTTGTGGATAGGTCTCTGGCCGGGAATGATGCTCATCTGGGGGTTATCAGATTGTAGATTTTGTGAGGGTTTCCTTGTATATATGCTGAAAAGTCTAGTAAGACCGAGTGTGCTATTGCTCCACCGAACCAAGTCGCGGCCTAAGACCCGGAACATTGCTACCGAAGCCGCAATGATTGTTGCTGCTGGCTCAATGAAGTTCCACAGGAACATGATTAATTCAAAATCTGACATGTCAGCACAAGAATCTACCAACGTACGGAATACTTGTGAGAAGTTGTTCCTTACAGAATATGTCGCTAGAGGGTATCATAACGAATTGTATCCATAGGATGAGCCGCGCAATGCCCGCGACGCCAGCACTAGAAGGCATTAGTAAAACCTCGTAACAAGCAGGAAGCGATCCATACAGGACTTACAAAGCTCCAAGACCCATGGAAAATGCTAGACCGATTTTCTCATATAGGTTTAGTCGAAGTTCGTTAACAATCTTCCAAGGTAGCAATGTCAGGAACAAGTCAAAGACAACGGATATGGCTATATCGAGTTAGCACCTGGGTAAGATATCAAATATATCCGGAGTTGATTCCTACCGATAGTGACGATTCTGGACACCCATACTGCATATTCATTTGAATAGCAGGAGCCCGGCAACTCATAAGCGCCAGTGTCTTCATTGCAATCATGAATCCAAGTAATCCAGAGCTGCGCCAACAACAAACCATTGGTAACGAACATTCCGACCAAGAGAGATCTTTTCCACAACCCGTTAGTTACCCGGAGTAAGCTGATCGCCACAGAGCTTTTGCTGAAGACCTGAGCCAAGGGGTTGAAGGTGTTGGCCAGGCTGGAATACAGATATACCGACCCAAGCAAAAACTGGGGATTCGGGTCAACGGGCATGACCCTTAGCAGCAGCGAGAACATTGCGGCGTTAGCAATCAGAAAGATCTGCCACTGTTAGCATCTGGGATGACCTCAGGTATCAAAAATGCTGACCAAGGAGACGGCAAGGAGATAGTCGTCCCACCATAGCCTACGGGTTCCGCGACAGCGACACCATATTCTCATTCCAAACACGACTACAGATGTGACGGCGAGAGCCCAGGCATGGCGCTCCATCGAGGGGCGAGATTCGGCATACTGTCTTTTATGCAGAAGAAGAGCCATCGTGAATTCTAGAAGGAGTGGAGTTGGGAATTAGTTCGGAAGTGAGATTAGTCAAGAGCATCTGTAGGATAGCCATTATAAGTAAACAAAAAAGCCAGCAAACGGGGACTCTGCGGATTTAAGCTAGTATCCAACGTCGACCTCGGTGTCATCGCTATCTTCGGTGTCCTGATTTGAATTGGGGGAGGGACACTGTTTGCTACGATCACGTTATCGCTAATAGGTGATGATGTCTGACCTGGTGTTCTATATACGGCGCCTAGCGTCAGGAACTGTCAGGCATGATGATAGTCGGTATCAGTTATTCGTGATTCACCCATTGTCTTTTCGTATTCTCAGATATGAGAGGTTTGTATAACCAGGTCTGAATGCACGGCTATACTGAATAACGTCAAGCTATTGAATGGTTGGTCCTATCGGCATCACTGAGTTCTATTTATGGGCGAGCAAGTAACGATTACCTACCTGAGGTATATGTAACATTGCATATCAGTGTCCTCTGGCTGTTTCAAGTTCCAGTTACCTGGGTTGTTCACGGCTTTCGCCTACTTACCTTTTTGTGTACTTTCTTCATTAGGTCTATCTTCGACTCGGAAGGATACATGTATCTCTAGGTGGGGATGGTAGTGGAGCTACCGTATCCTATAGGGGAAGCTAAGCGAGGCCTCGAGCGATTACATAGCTCGGAGGGAGTTCAAAAAACCTCCGGGGGAGTAGAAAAGTAGGTATTTTGTACCCCCCCCTATTAGCGCGAAAGCTGAGGGGGAGTAGACTCAGCAAATGCTCAGCAAATATTCAGACTAGAGTATATTACAGCGTATTAGCCTTATAATTATAGTGGACTTAGTAGGTTAGTATACTATAATATACTCTAATCTATGCACTTACTGAACATTTGCTAAGCAATTGTTCAGTAATTACTAGGTCTAGTATACTTATCCACTAAGTCCACTATAATTACAGCGTATTACAGTAGACTTAGTAAGTTAATCTATACATTTGCTAAGCAATTGCTGGGTCTACTCCCTCTCAACTTTTGCGCTAGCAGGGGGGGTACAAAGTACCTACTTTTCTACTCCCCCGGAGGTTTTTTGAACTCCCTCCGAGCTGGAACCCGGCCTCGAGCAGCCCGCTGAATGTAGGTTGTTTGCCTCTAAAACAGGCACGTTACATACGTGCATAAATGTACACGTGTCAGCAGTGACCATTGCTGTAAGCGGGCTGTCTCGTACCTGAAATACCTCTTACACGGTTTACCTAAGTATAAGTGGGTGTCTGTGTAAAGGAGTCAGGAGTCCTCGAATCTGGAACGTCGTTACCTGGCAGCCTGGGCAGCTGGGGGTAGATCGATCGACCATGCCATATTTAGATTAGCGCCAACCTTAAAGTCGCGTCATCTGATGCCACGTGCATCTCGTGTGGTCCGTGGGGAAGTTCGCAGCTTTGCAATCCGTACCCGATGGACTTTCTTTGTTCGAGTTGATTGAAAAGTCTCGACTTGGACTGGAATCCGTCGGTTTCGATCCAATCCGAAATACGACCTCATGGAGCTTTGCTATGGCTCCCAAGACCAAGCCAACGAGGACGGTTCCTGCTGCGGAACGAAAAGCCTATGCGGGCGAAAATGAGAGCCAGGATAGTCAAGCGCTGCTAGAGGAGTATCTTCTCAAGCATGGCGTGGGAGTGGTAAGTGACATTCGTCCATCTGCATCGTGTTTAATGCTTGGCTACGCGATACTGACTTCTGCGAAATATTGTAGTTTAGCAGCTCGCCTCCGATTGATGAACTGGGCCAATTGGGAAAGGGTAAATAAAATGAACAAGCTTTATTCTATTCGAAACTGTTAATTAATCAGTATTGGAATAATAGACAATCATGATATTTCTTGTTTGGAACTAAAAACGCCATCAAACCTGATTCAGGTAAGCGTTGACGTGCATGTTCCTGGAAACGATCCGTGTGGATGGACGCCCACGTTTGCCTTCACGTTTACAAGGATGGCACTGATCTCAATCTGCATTCTGCTTCATAGCCCAAGAACGCGTCCAACGCGGTCCGCGAATCTGACGAACCTGACGAATCTGATATTGCGAACGACTTTTCGAAACAACCTAGTCACCAACAGTACCCAGCACATTCGACCGCCCCGCAATCATCGCGAACCTCCTTGTTATGGGAAGCTAGAGGCGTTGTCCCGGATCCTATCCCGACAAATCCTGACGATGCGACCTCTGTGCTTGAACTACCGAGTTCGCTGATCAGAAATGATGCACTCTCTCAAGTTCCGCCCTCGAGTGTTCCATTGAAGAAGAATAAGAAGAAGAGGACAACAGACATGTCGTCACAATCACCGACCCAATCGAACGAAGGACGCAGTTATGACCAGTACGTTGATAGTGATTCGCAGCGGCATTCATGCCAGGGGAGCAGCGCCCACGAACATCGTACACTCTATGAAAACGATACGGGATTTGTGAATTTCAAAGGATCCCAAGACGATCTACCCGAAACAGCACCAGCCGAAGCAGACGTCAACTTTGACGGGGACGTACATATCAGGTCACAGCAGCACGCCTTAGAGGCACCCTCGACGAATGGCCACCTTGCTGCAGCCCCCGAGACGCCTGCAATACCCCAGAGAACATTTTCATTAGGAGGTATCAGTGGTCAGCTATTGCCACCGTCTCAATTGTTTGGCCAGACACAATATACTTCAGCTGTTAAGAAAGCTAGTCCTACTTCTTCGAGGCCGTCCCCTCATCTCTTCAATCAGAATACCATCTCACCCAACCTTGTCGTGTCATCCCCTTTAAAGGACCGAGGTCTGAGGACTTCCCCTACGCATCAATTCATATCAAGTCCAGCGTTTCCCGAAATTTCATCCAGACCTTCTGGCGACAAGACATCGTCAGCCCCGAAGAATGGCCGCAATGAAGGCCTAGAACAAGCCAACGCGGCCGAGGCTCCCCATTCGGACTTCGACATTTCTAAACGTAGGAGTGGTCGAGAGCCTATCGACAAATATAGGCCTATACGACTGCAAAGCCCAGAAATCGGTGCTACTAGACCTCTTAGCCAAAGTAGCAAAGATTCGGATTTCGAAGCCGACGATGACGCATTATACCGTCGTCAACGTGCTAAGTTGAGGCAGGAAAGAGCCAGTAAGTCTTTGGCGTCTCTCAGTTATAATCGATCGAGTTCAAACAAAGGCGACAATGTTGAAGTGCCTTCAACCAATCGCACAAGGTCTGGTCGTGGTCGAAAGCAGCCAGACTCGGAGCGGTATCTAATACAGTCCCATGGCAGACGTGCAACCAATAAGGACGGTTCGCAGGATACGGTAGCCGACTCCCAGGATATTCCGGCGCCACCAATACCAGATGAAGCCACTAAAACTGATCCGAAATCATCGGATGAAGCCAAAGAGGACAACATAGATAATACCGAGGACGGCAGTGCTGTCGACTTTCCCACCTCGAGAGCAGCTAATAGGTTAAACGCAGCATATAGGGAGACAATTCCTGAGACTAGCCCTCTCGGCGCTTCTACAGAGCCTCCAAGGTTACTCGCTGACGTTATGAGGCAATCCTCTAGTGCTCAGTCTGGGATGGAGACTGTATCTTTGCCAACGCTGTCAGGCGGCACCGATGTCGAGCAGCAGGAGAACCATTTCAATATACATCCTCACTCAAGCCTGACCGAGCCATCAAGCGCAGCTCAACTTCCCCCAAACTATTATCAGCTATCCAGTCGAAATCAAGTTGCTGTTGACGCCTCGCCTTCTATTGTTCTAGCATCTTCACAACAAAGTGCAACTCGTCTCGAGCCTCTGAAAACAGCATCTACGCCTTCGTCCGTGCCTATGCTACCACCTCCATCCGATCCCGGTACATTAACATCAACTCTAACTACGCTGTCTGCAACCCCGAACATGTCCTCAAGTACTACGCCAAACACGGAAACCGACGAACTAAACGACAATAATGGACAAGTATCGTCTCCAGCAGCAGCCAGGGTAAAGCGTAGAGGAAGGCTTCCGTCGGCTTTGCTTGGCCCTTCATCATCGTTGTCTCAGTTCAGGACATACTCTCGTTCACGAGAAAGCACCAGGAGGAAAACACGGCATAGTTCCATGTCCACCGATGAACTAGCAAACTCCTCCCCGCCCGTCTTGAACAAAGACGGCCAGAAGCCTACTATCCGTAAATTAGCCAGACAGTCGATTGCTAGCCAGCATCCGCTTCGCGGTTCAACCATCACCGGGGGTGTCTTTCAGGGGATGGTATTCGCTCTTTCATTTCAAGGTGGACAGTCTCGGAAAAGCAAAGAGAAGCATACAGATAGAGCCGCCATCGAGCGCATGATTCGTCTAGAAGGAGGGAGGATTCTCTCCGACGGGTTTGACGAGCTCTTTCAATTCGACTCGCTACAAACGGTGGCAAATAGCCCTTCTACCCCTGTTCTATCGAGCTCGCTGAAGCTGCGGGATGAGGATAACGGCTTCACAGCTTTAATAGCTGATGGACACTCACGGAAAGTGAAGTACATGCAGGCTCTTGCCCTGGGTATTCCATGCCTAGCCCCAAAATGGATCACAACCTGTATATCGAAGAAACAGGTCGTGGATTGGTTCTCCTACCTCTTGTGTGCTGGTCCCAGTGCATTGCTCGGTGAGGCCATCCGGTCGCGTAGCTTACAACCCTATGATGCCTCGACGGCAAAGCTAGCAGATGTTATCAGCCACAGGCCGAAGTTGCTCAATGCGAGCCAGATCCTTCTCGTGATGAAGAAGACCAAGAACGAGGAGAAAAGACTGCCGTACGTGTTCCTAGCACAGGTCCTCGGCGGCTCGCTGGTCCGCGTCCACAGCCTCGAGGAAGCCAAGGCGAAGCTCCGGGAAAAGGAAGCCCAGGGCCGGCCGTTCGACTGGGTCTACGTCGACGACCACCACCTGCACGACGTCCAGACCGCGCTATTAGGCCCTGGCGCGACGGCCGGCGAGACGACGGGCCCCAGGAAACGGAAGCGGCAGAGCGCAGCAGCAGAGGCAGGAGAATCGGACCGGCCGCCGAAGAGGATTAGGACCCTCAACGATGAGCTCGTGATCCAAAGCCTCATCTTGGGCAGGCTGATCGAGGACGGGGAAATGGAAGAGTGACGCGGCTGGCTGGCTGTGGCTATTACCTATGATTTGCATGTTTGTTTCGGATACGGGAGTTATGCGTATTTCACCATGGCATCTGAGAGGGTTCCGATCGAGGGTTATCTACAGGAGTCTACGTGTGTTGCATTTTTGCTTGTTGTGTGGACGGACGGTGAAAAGCGTACCGTTCAGGTTCAGGTTCAGATTTGAGACCAGTGGGAAGAGTGATGTACATTACGATGGAAACCTGAGATAGGCGTCGGTGCGCAACGCCGAGGTTATACTCAATGCTACTTAATTGCTCCTAATGACTACTGTCGCCTTCTGCTTTCAGACGGTAAAGTCGGATGACCTGTGAATACCTAGAGACTACTTTCCGTTAGCGACTTAGGGGACTCCCTGGTCGTCGCAACTATTCCGCATCGTTACCGCTTGATCTTTGAACTTTATGTAGGTTATCTATCCCCCTTATTACTAAGTATGTGCTCCGTGGATGCGGTAACAAGCCTGTTCATCACGCTTTGCTTAGGTAAGGTTACGGGGGGAAAGCCCTACCTAAGTAGGTAGGAAAAGCCCTATGCAGCTCTATAAACCTGTATGGTAAGCATGATGACGCCAAGAAACCTGGATAATTCAATAGAACGTGTCTGGGTCGATGTCAGTCATAGTCGGTGATGTCATTCTGAGAGAATTTGACAATCACAGAATATGTAGCTGAATTACTGTTATGCATGTATCATCATATGTATTGCCGTGCCTTGTTTATGTGCTGTATATAGGTAGTATCCGGATCCATATATGTATTGCATAGGTACATACTTTCAAGACAGATAATGGCATAATTACGTTATTAGCCCGCAGCCAGCCCGTCACAGTATGCGTACATACATAGGTATTGTAATTCCAAGATCGAAGTCGGGTCGTCCGTCGGTGGGAAAGAAGGGAAAGAGATTGACCCGAGAGGAAGGGCGAATTGGGGGGGGTAGACTATTCTGGGAGATCGGGATCTTGAGGCTCGATCGGAAAATATGTATGATATTTACCTAGTATATATATAGTATTAGATGTTTTTGTTTTGATGATTTTCCTCCGGTGAGGCACTTATGTGCTTGTCATAATGCAGCTATTCGCATATGCACTAGGAAAGGTTCCCCGCTCCCATTAAGGTCGCCCGCCCGTGGATACCTCCATGCCTGCAATGCAAAGCGGTACCTAACCTAGCTATAGAGAAGTTTGGCGGGTTTTTGCCAGGTTGCCGCCTTGATTTCTCTGTGCCAACTCCGGCTTTTGGCGTGAACAGAGACAGCGCGTTCCTGACGCCGGCTGGCTGGCAAGATGGCTATGTGGTGGGGGGGGGGGGCTGTCGGGCTTAAGAGCCCCGGAAATGGATCAATAGCTTCTGTAGCCGCTTCGGTGCCGATGGGGCCTTGTGGGAAGAACTGCAGGCACTGTCGACCTGATGACCCACCTAACTACATCAATTACATGCTACTTCAAGAGCGTGTGTTAGTGCGAGATTTGGAAAGCTTGAAGTTTGCTTTAGTAGGTAGCTTTGAAAGGGGGGGGCGCCTTATGCGATTTTGGAATCGACACCGCAAACTCTCAGTGACAGGTGGTCCTCAAGGTTCTGTCGGCATGACATTGAGTTGCCTGCCGCATTTTCCGTTGTCATGGATTTTCTACCTAGCTGGACTACCTGGCCTGCTAGCTAACTGTTTGAATTATACGTTGGACTGTTGTCCGGGGTCGGTGTCCCCAGACGGACCGATAAAACAAACCACATGGATGGCGGTGTTTAAAATGCCTATCCCAAACCCGCTGCACGTGCCAAACCGCACGTAGGGGAGGTCATTAGGTAGCAAATGGCCTGATCTGGACATTCCACGATGCACAAAAGGAATTTTGAAACTTGCGTTACGTATCTATTCACATACGCACAAGTATAGCTTACATAATTATGTAGATAGGCATCGGTGGCCGGCGGGATTCAGGGCCCCAGGAATAACAGAACAGCCCAGATACCCCATTCTCAGGCCAGTAAATTGGGGAATTGGGGGATGGAATGAAAAAGAACAGACGGCGGGGCACAATTGCCCATCGTCAACCTTGTTGACTAGACTGAAATAGAACAATTGCGAGCATCATCGCCATGGACTGATGATCGCTGCACACGCTTCTTGAAACGGATTTCACCTAGGTCGTTCCAACTTATGGGGATTGACCATGCATGAGAGAACATGTACATACTGCGTACATACATACATGAGATATGCATGTTTGACCGCTCCGCTCTGTTTTCCATATCAGCTTCGTAGGCAGGCTACCAATCGCGTACAGTGATCGTTCCCCGGTAAGCACGCTGCATATCCGGGATACATGATTGGTTTCCCCGGATGTCAGCGCCCAGGCGATGAAGAATTAATATCGAGCCATTTAAGCTTCGTCGTCTCTGTCCGCCGTGCTTCCCTCATACGATTTCAGGATGTGCCCGCAGCAACTGGCCTTATCATGTCGATCATCAGCTGTCATCCATATCGCGCGTGCCTTGCTTACTCCGCACCCGGCACCAGAATGAATGAAGCTATCGTAGGTACTGCGTAGATACTTTCGGCGGGGTCTATATCAGCCGCCGGATATAGCCTGCCGAGACCCTACCCCGGGAACAAGACGAATCCGAATTTGACAACAGGATCTAGGGCTAAGTAAGGCGCTAACATAGTATGACAACTGTCTGTCTAATATAGACCCAAAACAAGCTCAGAGAGAACACATTGACTTGCGGTAGATGATTTCGGAATAATCTACTTCCGGAAGTTAGTTCTCGAAAGAGATATGCCTTTCTTACATTGTGAAGACTCCTCTGCCGCTATAACACTCTTGGCGGTTGGTCCCACACTTGATGACAATGTCGCCTATCCGAGAGAGATATCAGACCATCATTTCAGCCCTATACAGTTGTTGTTTCCCAACAGTTTAGCTACACTGTTACGGTTGACAACTCATTTTACATAGTAAGACTCCGACGAGGGCTAGTCTTCGTATGTAAGCTTGCCGTTGAATGGAGAAATAAGCGAGACAAGCCCCCCATGGTTTAAACTTCACACATACGTTTGTAGACAACACAGGCTTCATCAGCCGCAGACCTCGGGCATTTCCAGCCAACAATGTTTCTCCACCTTTTATGTACTTACCTACTGCTAGTACGGAATTCCCAGTCTATCCAGACCCGGTAATTCGGACAGTTCCAAATGTCTAGTGTAGTTAATAGGATCCTTCGTTGTGACTCGGTTAAAAGCTGCTCTCGTCAAGCTTGATCCTTAAGGAGCCTCCCGGGTAGGCACTCTTTTCCCCGATTGGCGTTTCTTGACTTTTATCCCCCCTCCGCTGAAGGTCAAATATGTAACACAGGTATTAGATACAGTATGTACAGGACCATTGATCCCATCATAATCGTCTAATGTAGCCTCGTCAAAGCGAATGGGGATGTTCCATCCTCTACATATGTAGTCATCGGAGAACTTTTCTTCCGTTTTGCTATAGGCACGTAGAACTCCATTCTTTGACTCTTTGACATCAATGTTTCACCGAGATTATTAGTTCTAGCTGTCTACATACAATAGCCGTACCTAGACAGCCAACTACCTAGGTAGTCTCCAAACTTGAAGCTGACAAACTACTAATAAGGATTACTAGTGCTGGCTAACTCGCCTCCCATGCCCCAAAGGGCGCAACTAGTACCCGGACCCTGGCAGACAGGTATCTTCATCCCTTGAAAATAGACTCTAGCCATATTTGGATTCTGGATATATCTCTCATGAATCTTGGTGCTTGCATGCATTGCACGTATCAAAATACCAGAAAGGCCAAGCAAACAGATTGACCGACACGAATGAAAGAGGTTTATGTACCGATGATAAAGATCCTTATTACTTACGTATTACATACACACTTTTGGGCTAGGTACCCCTACCTACAAGTTAGGTTCGGCACCACTGCACAATTGACAGTCAGTTGGGCAGTCATCCTGTCATTCCAGGTAGACGCAAGATTTTAAGGTACTAGGTACACTGTCAGACTGGAGATAGCACTTCGGATTTCCCATGCTCCGAGTAACAATCCCATTCTCACAAATCCTACCTGGCTGCCTGGTCTACTAATATGTACGTACCTGTGGAAATAGCCCCGCGAAATCCGCTCCGGCTGCTACCTTTAATTTACATGGATTACACCACGACAGCACGATTACTCGTGCCGTAGTGCGTACAAGACGACCATTGTCAACCTGTTTCACAGCCATCTCGCTCTCTGAGTTTGTTTTCTATCGTGGTCTTGGTTTTGGCCTTGGCCTTGATCCTCCCTGCGTTCATACACCTCGACCCAACATTTCCTAAAGAGGAAATCGGGCTGTAAACATTTGTATGAAGGTAATCCTCTTCATTCAGGCTGCTAGGTTGACACTACTGTAGTGCCTAAGTACCTAGCTTTACTTCAGTGGCTGGACATGCCATCTTACCTAACGAACTGTCATCGTCCCGTATCTGTTGTAAGAAGGTTCGGAGGTAATCAGATCAAGTAATAAACTGATGCAAGCAACATGCTACGTATTCGTATCTATTCGTATCTATTGTGTCAACACCGCCATTGGACAATCGCTTCCATAAAACACAAACAACCTTACAATATCGAGATCACGCCTTAAAAACGATGCTGTGATACAAAGAGAAAGCGTCTTGATTGGTCAGTCTAACGGGTAGTTAGTCGGTGATTCACCGGCCGAGCGCTTTTCAGCTGGGATTGCCTGCCTTTCAGTGGCAGACATTAAGTTCCAAGCAGTGGCTTTCACCATCATCCCGTCACAACCCACTTTTCCTGTTTATCTTTCGCATCGCCTTACCCAGGAATTCATCCGCATACAATTATTATGTACTTTTGTATAATGCTTAAGGTCGTATATATAACACATACAATTACATACGTATGACATACTTGTACGTAGTAAGCAACACTCTTCCTCCCATTCCAAGCTACCTACTACCATCGACACTTTATTACCCAAGCCAAGTTACCGGGATTAACCAGTGCTTCCCCATGCCCGATACATACCTAGGTACACGCTGCCAGGTTTTGCTTTGCTTCGTCTCCGGTAACAATCACTTTGGAGTTGACCTGATGTGTATATGATCTCATTGATGATTAATAAGGTAAATTGGCCGGAACTTCCTGTTCATGAGCATCCACAGCCAAGGGAGTCAAAGAGCATCCAACATCCTCATCCCCGCCGTGCTAAAGGGCTTAGTTACATGTACAAAGCGCCTAATCAGCTAATGTACATTAGGTACAAACCCAATAACTCCCCACTAAGCCCACTGGCGAATGCGCTAGCGAATTGTGCGAAGAGCGCCAATTGATCCACATTCCGTACTTATATCGGCCAGTCAGCTCGCTTTTCTTGAAGGCCAAAGAGAGAGAAAAAAAAAGAGAAAGAAAAAGAAAAAGGAACCAAGCACAAGAGACGCAGCTATCGGCGACTGGCGAGCACCCACATCAGCCACAAACCTACAGTATGCAACGTTGACTTGCCGCAGCTACAACAAACAAAAAACTATAAACTACAAAGTACGAAGTACATACAAGCTCCCTCTTTATCTCGAAGTACATACACACCTCCAATCTCCCTACCTCTTTAGTAGCTTGGGGTTTATTACCTCCTCGTCTATTACCTATTACTACTCCCTACACTCTTCAACCTCCACCATTTTGCTATTTCTTCGTTAAAAAAAGAGAAGAAAATAAAATCCTAACAAATACGGAAACTTGGGTCATACAACAGGCCGGGACCATTGAATCCTCAAATCCCACTTATCAACCTAGTTACAAAACCTGCGCGAGACCGAGCACACCCAGACATCCGTTGGAGACGGTTCCAATCTTCCAACACTTATGCCCGCTCGACTCAGCCCACCCAACACCAATCCGGCCTAACAAAGCAATCCACGCAAACGAGCAACCAGCCCGCCAGCAACCTCTCCACCTGATTCACTATTGCAAAGAGGAGAGTGGAAGAGGTCCTCACCAAGTCATGCTGGGACAGGAGTATCATATCAGAAGAAAACCCCTCGATCCAACTCCCCAAGTTTATTCCCACTCGAGAACGAGAACGACTTCCTCTAACAACATACTTCCTGTGCAAACTCCCGCCCCGATGCATCACCTCCAACAACCTCAGCTCCCCATGGGCCATACCCGACGCTCTCCCTCCGTCAACACCTTCAGCACCGTCTCCAGCAACAACCCCCCTCCCGCCGCCTACCGAACATCCCCAACTACGGAAATCCGACGCAGTACCTCGTCGAGATCCGGTGGTAGCC
The DNA here is from genome assembly GCA_022376535.1 of Xylariaceae sp. FL0662B. NCBI lineage: Eukaryota > Fungi > Ascomycota > Sordariomycetes > Xylariales > Xylariaceae > Xylariaceae sp. FL0662B. The sequence continues at coordinate 28,555 of JAJJKD010000214.1, read as the reverse complement.
CCCATTCGAGCTATGTTGCTCTGTTGCGAAAGCAAAAGGCTACAGTATGGTGTGATCGGGCTCAGTCTGAAGATCCGCGGATATTGGCCCAACAACGTGCTGCTAAGCAAAGGGCCAACCAGGAAGTGATCGGTCGCTCGATGCAAAGCCGCGGCTCAACGGGCATAGGCGGTGCCGGCAAAGTCGCCGCCAAGATTCGACACCACGGCAAGCCAGGCGTCGTTGGCTACACGCCCGATAATAATTACATTGGTGTCGGCGGCGTACCCATGCGACTGAGTGCTACCGAAGTTGAGGGCGAGGACAGTGACGAAGATGACCTCTCGATGCGACGTCTTCACCACCGTAGAACCGGCAGTAGTGGACGAAGTAGTACCGCCAGCGGCCGACGAGGCCTCGGATACCGAACTTCTGGCCATAGCAGCAAGAAATGGAGCCCAGGCGACACCCCAGAGCGGGCCGGCAGCATGGTCATGGAGAACGCCGAGTACACGCCTGGAGACGACAAACTAGAGCGCGCCCAGAGCACCCGAAGTGGAAGCAGTGCTGAGAAGGCCGATGCTTTGCCAGAGCTCGGCAATGCCAGCGCTGCTAAACTTGCGAGTAACAGTTTGCTAAATGCTGCTCTCACTAGAGAGAAGAGCGTCAAGAATCCCGAAGATTTGCGAAGACGAGGCAGTGTTGACGAGCGAACGATGACCCTCTCATCACAACGATTATACATCGCCAACCCTGATTAAGGGCGCTTAGCCCTCTAGCTTGGTGGAAATCGTTTCTTCACTACCCGCGGATCAATGGTCACTACCGTGCACGTAGTTACTACAGGAGGACATTTATGCATTGCAATGGCGTCATTCGGTCTATTTGGTTTGGGAACGGGGCTGGTTGTCCTCAGGACACATTGAAGGATTTCGGGTCACTACCAACGGTCGTTTTACGGTTTGTTATTTGATGCCTTTTTTCCCCAGGTTTTTTACCTGTCAATAACAAAATACCCTCGCTACGGCTTTCTGAAAACACATGGTTGTAACCATACCCCCGCGCTTTCATGTTATCGGGACTCTCGTTGAGCGAGAGGGCAAAGACGGAAAGCTGGCGCGAGTCGGTGGTGTCCTAGGCCTCCCTTCTATGTATGGTTGTTTGAGATTCTAACGCCGTAATGCGGATGCTCGTCTGGCGAACGAGAATGAGAGATTATCCCCTGAGCAGGAACAGGGGGGGCATCGTGGAAAGCCGGCCCTGGCGATAAGGTGAGGCGAGGCAAAGCTTGAGTTGAAGATACCAATTATCCAATGCGATTTGCGTTACCAAACCATCCAGGCCGGCGGCCGTCTCGAGTTCGTGCTCTACGTAGTATGCGATGTGTTTTCAGGCTTGTGAAAACGTTAAGTTGTGACAACCTATTATCCCCTACCCCCCGTTCCCTGTTCCCCGTTCTCCCGAGCATCGATGAGGCAAAAAAATAAAGTTACGCCCATCATCCTTCTTCATTACGACTGCAGGTTCCCTCCCCCGCAAAATGGTCGAACAGGTTAGATCACCAGAGCTAACGTGAGGTGGGCGGGAGGCCTCGGTGTGGCGAAGCGCACACAGCTTTCGCCCACCCACCACGCGCCACCGCTACCTAACTACATACTAGTCAGGCACAGCCCTGGTTAGCCAGGCTTGTCATTAGCGTTTCGCCTGTCTGTCTTGCTATATTGAATATACAGTACATGTACGTACGTATATTGATTCATGTGCACGTAGCGAGAACGCCTGGTTAGTTACTTACTTAGGTATGTCGGGTAGCAAATCCATACACTGGGTCGGAGCCATGACTTATATTTACGCGGACGGCGGATGTGTCATGTCCGTGTTAACTCGTCAACCTTATGTCCTGGTAACTAGGTTAGGCTATCCCGCCCGCGCACGCGGCGATGGGATGGCATGGTATGGCACGCGTGACGTGCGGGCGCGTGCCGGCTTGCTTCTTGCATGCTTTTTGACGGAACTCTCGAGTGCGTCCTGCCGCCCGTACACCCACATACCTATAATTGCTTTCCGGGCCGGCCGGCTCGGAACGTGGGACGGATGCCTAACTTTGTGCGTATATGTGTGCGGCAGCCCAGGTAAGCAGGCGGTGAAGGGATGGATGAATGGATGGAGGGAGCAGGGGAGTGAGGGAGATATAATAAGGTTTCCCTCGCGTGGAATGTATGCGTAAATAGGAACTATTGCCTCCTAGTCAGCCACATGTGTGCGTACATGCACACAAGGAGGTATCATATCTCCGCTGTATCTAGCTTTGCCTGATATATCAGCTCATTATCTCATACCTATATCTGCCTGCCCACTCCTTATCACTCATACCCCTACCTAGCTTATACTTCTACCTAGCGTATACCCAGACATCCTATACATGACCCCTCATTAGGTATTGCTAGCAAGTAGAAAACTCTTGATCAGATCAAGGCACTTTCTCGGCTTCTAGGCCAACCAGTGTATGAGCGAGTCCCGAGTAATCGGGAGAGAAAGAGAGATCTCGGGGCCGAGGCTGACGCTAAACGAAGTGACGTGTCGATCTCCCGTCTGCTAGCGAAGGTTAAGTGGCCAAGGGGGACAGGCTTGCTCGAAGTAAGGAGACAAGACGTAGACAGGTAGATAGAAGAGACGCTGTAGCAGGGTACGAAGACGATGCGTTCCCCTCCTCCCCTCGCTGCCCGCCCTCTAGGGTTTGCGCGAGTACTTGACTCGGCCCGGGGCGTGCGTCAAAGGTGCATGATGCATATGTAGGCACGTATTGTGTATGGTTTCCTACGCAAGGCGTATGTGTGGTATGTTTGTTGGGACTTGGATTAGGTAGATAAAAAGATACTATACACAGCAGGTCACAGGTAGTCTATTGAATTGCTAAGTTATTAGGTCGACCGTAAGACCCAACGAGTTGCGGGGATGTATGTTAAGTAACTATGTAGGTAGCTGGGTAGTTTTTCTTGCGTCACCACAATCGTGCGGAGGTCCGGGCATGGAGATCATATAGAAAGATAGGTTTGTGTCTATGTTAATACTCGCGTAAGTAATAAGTAAAGAAGTTTTTTGAATTGATTTGACTTGGCTTGTTATATACTCTGTGTGTCATGACGAATTTGCTCATCGAGGGAAAAGGTCATACTATGCCTAATACTTAGCACAGTACCTCCGTTTTACACACTCCCGTGAGTTCAGTACTCACATCTAGCACCTACTGCCTAAGAACACATATAAGTTTTTTTTCTCTTGGCTCGTCAAAGGGCTGAACAGTCAGCATATAAGATCAGAGTGCTACGAAGGCTGAATTTGCCTGAACGATCAAATCTGGCCAGTGAGGATGGTGGTTGCCAAGTCTCATAGACTCAATCTCACCCAAGAGGTCCCGAGTCGCCTTGCGTCTCGTTGTAGGGCCTTCCGAGCTCATAAAGGGGCATAATTGCTTGATGCGTCCATACAGCACGCCCCTAATCGAAAGCCGGACGGGCGATGAACTCAATAGGGATGCCAAGATCCCGCATAATAAAATAACCATAACATCAGATGACTTGAAGGCGCGGGATAAGTCTATCAATTCAGCTCAAAATATTGGGTTGGCTATGTTTACGTTCGCAGACCAATCAGGCACCCAGGATGGCAGCTCTTTTCTTGAATGAGGACGGCGAATCATCAGTAAAGCGAGCCCAGTATCGGAAAGGGACAAGAGAGCGAATTCCTTGAAAACGGCTTCAGAGCTTTTAGCATAGCCAATGAGCCTTCTTAGTCTTGGTTCCATGGACTGTATTCATAGAATCACAGCCAAGATCCGATATAGTGGCTCCGTTAACTTGATCAGGCGAGTTTGAGCAGCAGAGAGGTACCGAAGAAACCATTATTCCTTTGGAGAGGTCGTCATTCATCATGAATGGTGCTGGAAACGGCCCAATTTTTATAGTAACTGATTTTCCAGTCATAAAGGAGTTGAAAGAGTGCGAGATAAGTTGTGGTATTGTTGCTGCACATAAATACCGTCTTTTGCCAGTCAGAGTTTACCACCTCCTGAATGGCACAGACTCGAGAAATCCAAGGGAGTTTTGTCTTCTAGAAATATGACGTTCGTTGGGCATTGGCGTAGATCTCTCTCATAATTTGAACTTGAGAATATCGCTCTGGTACACTGGACTTGTTAATACGGACTGCATCAACCCACAAGATTCGGGGATTTTTCCTGTTATCTCAGATAACGGAGCACAGTATAGCAACTTGGATGAACGTCAAGCTGCAAACCATCTTCATTTCAGAGAATGGCCTTGCGTGAGTGTTCTGGGCCCCAGGTGTACGAACTAGCTTTGAAATTGGACTTGGCAGCCTCGAGATCGGTATGCTTGATGTTGTAATGTATGACAGGATCATCGAAATAACCAGTGGATAGTTCTACAAGTCCAATGTCTCAAGCCTGGAGCGGGATTCTTTTGCATGGAGATGGCATCCGATGAACTCTGAACGCTCAATATCTTATGATTGAAGCTGGATGAGTATTTGATGGCCAACGAATAGGGTGAAAGAGGGGTAGAATATTTGACGTATCATTAGTTGGCAAGATGTTCAATGAATACAGGTTACCCGTGTAGCCAGCATTGAATGCAAGACATGGACCAATGAACACAAGTAGGTGAAATACGTTTTAATGGTATATATGACCAAGACTATGATGATGTTGCAAAATATGCTGTAAGACCACCATCCAAGATAGAATGATAGTGCCCTATTGTGCGTTGCGAGGCCTATCAACACTCTAACTCTGTATTAATCTAGGTAGAACCTGAGACAATGAGCCAGTCATACGGTCAATTTGAAAATGGCAGCACGATGTGTGAAACTATTAACGCAACTTCTCAATCAGTTCCATTTCATCTAGTAGGCCGGCAACTCAGTCCGAGTACATAATTTTTCATCATCTTTGCGTCATGCTTCCCCTATTTTTTGGCAACCATATCGACCACATTATCACTGTGTTATGCCTCATTAACCTTGAATTAATCTTCGGCTGCCTTCTTGTCCCCTTTCTTGGCCTTTTTCTTGGCCTCTTTCTTCTGTTATCATGTTGGTCTAAGTTCAGCATGCTAAGTACTACTGAACTGTTGAGGTTCAAGGGTTTCTTGAGCTACATCTATAGGGACATATTTTTTTAGAAAAAGTATGACGGGTGCCTGTACCTTGGAGGAAAGCCTGTTGCCCCTTTCCCATGCTGAGAAGTCGTTAGAACGATATGCTTGAAGGTATATTATGTTGCCAAAAAAAAAAAAAAAAGAAAAAAAAAAAAAGAAAAAAGAAAAAAAAAAGCGGAAATACTATGGCTGCACAAGCAATAGCGCCTTATAGTCCGCAACGATTTACAATACAGTAAAGGGAGCTGTTCACTTACTCAGCGGTGGGTATTGTGACGAGCTGTGTATGTGAAGTGCAAGTTGTGGAGCGCTCAACCGAGTGGCTTGAGCAGGTTAGTGGGCGACGTTCAAGGAAAGGGAGGAGACTAATATTTGTTATTGTGCAGTATACTCGAATAAATACTAAAGATACCATTGCTGATTTATTTTCCAGTCTTGGGGGACAAGAGGGGAAGTGATTTACCATTAGCAGAGACCATTTGATCTGCTATTCACGTGCACAATGGCTTACTATTCTGAAAATGCCAATAATTAGCAGGAATTCGTGCGGAATTGTTCGTCTAAATGAGCTATATCTCTTACATATTGTGTGGATGAACATAACTATAAACTGGTATTGTTCGTGTTATTCGTTGAATCGTTCATAATTCTGTGTGGAGAGAAGGGCGTGAGAATGATTAAGGTAGAGGCTGATGCTTATATAAAATGTCCCATACAAGGCTACTGATGTCACGCAGACCTGTTCTACCACTCTATATGGTATATATTTGAGATATAACAGATAATACATTAAACCGATTTGGATTTGTGGCAATAACCGTTGCGAAATGTTTTTTTGCAGCTCCAGCAAGTTGAAGTATGTGAACCAAAAGATGAAGCAGTAAATTAAGAGAATTGTTATTTTAATAGTACCCCACATTTAATAGTATTCTATAAACACGTGCATTTTCTCACCGCTTACTTAATAAAGTATTCTGCTATATACCTAATACTTGTAATTTCCCACTGCCTACTTAATTAAGTATTTTGCCATTTATTTATTTATACATTTTAACTACCTTTTTATTTACCTCTTTATTTACCTTTTTTATTAACTTTTTAAATACCTTTTTATTTATGTTTTTTACCACCTTTTTAACCTTTATTATTAGTAATAATGCCGATTTTAAATCCTTTTAAAGGAGGTTTTAAAAAAAGCAGCGCGGGAGGTATTATAAAAAGTAATACGGAAAATTATTAACTTTATAAAAAGTATAAATAACTAAGTAAATATTTAATTTAAAAACGATTAAAAAAAATAGCATATTTATATTTATTTCGTAAAAAAAGGCTAAAAACGAGGTAAAAATTAAGCAGTTATAATTAAAGTTATATATAATTAAAAATATAAATAAAAGGATATTATAAAAAGCGTTATAATATATAAATACATTAAAAACATATATAAATTATATATAAAAATATATATCGGCAATAAATGCAACATATTTCACACTAAAGGTAGGGTACTATTAAATGTGGGGTACTATTGAAATAACAATTCTCTAAATTAACATCAGGCAGAGTTCTAAGGGAGAGAATGGTTTAAGCAGTTGGAAAACATATGGAGGAAGACAGTTTGCTTAAGGTGACAAAGATATGAGAGATAGGGAGAGCTAGGTATACGTATACAAGAGATGAAGGGAAGCTTGGACATTGAGGTTGCTCTCACAGTTGCCTGGGTATCTACTATTCACCAGCCGTTGTACTTGTAACCACAATTGATTTTTATATGTATTTTTCTTTCCTTGGCCTTAGTATTTCACCTAGGTGATTTGCTGATGATTGTATGAGTAAACCCCCCTCACATATGTAGGCCCTTCCCTTCCACCTTTCCCTCTTCTTTCATTTTCTTCCTACAGACACTTTTCTCCTACCCTTCTATTCCTCACTCGTGCACATATAAAAGTAAGTACATCTTCTAGTATTGTCACCTTGCTATTTTCCGGTAAACATGTCCACCGCCGCACAGTTCGCAGCCGAGTGATCAATTGTCCAATGTTTATTTCATTCATAACTCACTGCATGACAGCCATCAACCGAGTGATCATTCTGATTTAAACCAGCTCTGGTCTGTGTCTTACTGCGCCTAAACTGAATTATAATCAAAATTATCTTTCTCTCCATTTCTCACTTCTAAGGCTGACTGCTCTCTCTACACAGTTCCCGCACCATTGTCACGACAACCCTACTTCACAATGGCAGAACAACCCGTCGGGCAGGCTCCGCCTCCTTCCAGCACTCATTCGGTAAGTCATTGATCCAAGCTTATCTTCCGTCTAACTGCAACGACCCTGGCTGCTTTCCTCCTCGCCTGTCCTGCAAGAAGGCTTGGACGGAAAGGGCCATTCTTGGTGCCCCTCGTCGGACTGCAAGGCGTCTGAATATCTTAATTCTTCGAACAATTTGTATACACCGGTTTAGTGTGGAACACCCTTGAGGTCATCTATGCTAGTCAGTCTTTGACAGGTCAAGCAGAGTGCATCTTGGTGTTGACTTGGTTGGGACGATGGGGTTACGGCTTCAGTCATGCGGTGCAAACCAATTTGACAGCCCGGCTTCCATTACTCGTCCTGGGGTGATGGTTGCTGGTGTATTGATTTAATGCCATGGAAACCACGAGAGCGCAGTTCTCATAGCTCTCGCGGGTGAAACTAACAACGGACGAAGAGCAATTGTCTTTGGTATTGCATTGCCCGACAGAGACCTTGTCTTTTTTATACATCGTCTTGAGACCCGATGTAGGGGTGGTTGCTATTCAGGATCTCGATTGTCGATATACTCCACGGGTTCACTTGCTGACTGGACTTAAGGCAGATCACAATCACCAACGCGCTGCCGGTCCCAGACAGCTTATCAACTTGGATGAGGGGGTTAGTTATTTACCCTATGAAGGCTTATTGCAGTTAATATGAACTAACACAGTCCTTAGCACATCAAAAATACCCCGCAGCTGCCGAATATGACAAGAACCATTGTCGCCAATAACAGAGAACTGATGGGAGGCCGATTTACTCCTTATCGTCTAGAGGATAGCCTCGCCATGATAGACAACAGAATTTGGAACAATCGCGGCCAGATGGAATATCGTCACGCTGAGATGAAGAAGCTTGTTCAAGATACGAGCGCGGTAACCCAAGACGAGCTCAGGGCTCTGCATCTGCTTCTCTATGATGAGTTGGTCAAAATATCTATGGAGCTCGAGAAGACACAGAACCAGAAAGAGAGGGATGAGGCGGGCAGAAAACTGGTGATACTCCTTACGCTCTTAACGCTCCTTCTCGTCACAATCTGGCTCTTGATTATCATACGCTGGCTCCCCTACAAGTCTCTAGTCTTGTACAGTGCACTCATATTGGTGATTCTCAACATCACTCTGTTGTACTGTTGGCCGAGGCAATCTGGTCGAAGGAGCGGGACGCGATGAGTAACTTCAGGGGCTTCGGGGAAAGATCATGTTTCTAGATACCAGAGCCTTCAGCTTTAGAGGTAGCTATGCGGCACATGCAGATAGGTACTTTGTGCAGCAAGCATCATGCGCATACATGAAATACATCCCTGCATGATACATGTCGCACTCGTCCATCTTGAACTTCGTGTTTGAAAATAGAGTAGGTGCCAGGTTTCAGCCTCTCAAGCCATGGCAGACCCTCATCTCGCCGTGGCCTATCATTCCTGTCTCAATACCCAATAAATTTTCAATCTGCTCGATACTAAAACATCACCCTCCTGGTCTCACTGAAAATCGGGATACACTCACCAACACATGTTATAATGTGTAGCCGAATATCTAGATGCGATAACCTCCGAGAGTGCGGCTATTGCTTAAATGAGTTTGTTCGGGGTAGTTGCAACTATCAAGCCCTCCCGGCGTTGCACAGTGTCTATCGTTTTAACTGGCCGTGTTTTGTAATTGCCGAAGCCGCCAATGAATCTAGCACACGGCTTGAGAAGAGTCAAGGAATTACCGGGCCTGTTGAGTCGAATAGAAAACAACCGAGAGCAGCTTAATGCGCTGTTATTATCTCCTACCTATATTTTCTTCGGGATAGCGCCTCGTGGGGACTGTTTATTTGAGGGTTAAGGACTGGTGTAAGTACAAGGACTCTCGTGGAATTGTGTATATATACCGTGCCTCCCTCCATATGTAGATAACTGAACGTCAAGTTAACAAGAGTCTCATTAACCCTGTAATTCAACAGGGACTTTGGCTTCTATAAATCACCTTGAGCTTTCAAATCAAATAGGCTATATTTTCGTCTCGCAATCCAAGATTTCTGGTATCTTGTGGATAAAGTATATTCACACATACGCGTTTTAACTCGGAGATTTACATCGCAACCCGCAAAGATGTCGTCTGTTCTTCGTGCCGGCCCTGATGAGAATATCGCCCGCGGGCCCCGTCCAGTGTGGGCCTCAGCGTTTCCACACATACCCCGACAAGGGATTCCAGCCTCTGTTCCGCTCATTAATGACACTGACGTTCGATTCGACCCCGTCATCATTGTGCTCACCGAATATCTCGATAAGGCCTACCCAGGAGCCCTGGATGACGCAGTCGCTTCGGCTTACCAGAAGATCCCCGATCTGATGGACAAATTGAACATTACAGACGCCCGTTCATTCCTCGTATTTGCTAATGATCTAGTCGAATGGATCCCGCATGAGAACCTTCAGGCCAAGAATATCTACAATATCATTTGCATCTTCTACTTTATTCTCGGCCAGCCCGCGCTCACAGGACTCCAAACCCCGATCAACCCCAACCAGGTCGGACAACCACTCAGCTGGCTCTCGTCATGGATCGTCGTTTACACCCAGCTCATAGGCTTATTCATGGACACGCCAGCATCGCTTACGGAAGCGTCCCTGAAGACCTTCGTAGATTCGCCGCCGTACAACTATGACGAGGCACTGCTCCCCGAAGGGGGCTTCCAGACCTTCAACGAATTCTTTGCCCGACACCTCAAGCCCGGCGCAAGGCCCATTGACGCCCCCGAAGACGATAGGGTTATTGTCTATCCGGCTGACTGCACCTTCGACAACTCAGTGCCCGACCAGAGCATCGTCAGGATTTCGTCCGGGGGCACCGTGGATGTCAAGGGCCTCCAGTGGACCATCGGCTCGCTTCTGCAGGGCAGCAGCTACGCGAGCGAGTTCGAGGGCGGCGTCTGGATGCACGCGTTTTTGAACACGTACAATTACCACCGCCTGCACGCGCCCGTCTCGGGTACGGTGCTGGAGGCCAAGAATATCAAGGGCGCGGCCTCTGTCGAGGTCGATAGCAGGTGCCGCAGCGTCGACGGGCCTGGGCACCAATTCCTACAGACGAGGGGCATGGTTATCATCGATAATCCCACGCTGGGAAAGGTGGCGGTGCTGCCCATCGGCATGGGCATGATCTCGTCCGTCAGGCTGTCCGTCAAGAAGGGGAAGGTGCTGAAGAAAGGCGACGAAATCTCGTATTTCCAGTTCGGGGGCTCGGACATCGTCTGCGTGTTCCAAGCTAAAGCCGGTCTCAGTGTTGAGGACTTTGCACCATCGCCAGATGGCACATACTCCAAGATGGGGACTGTCCTGGCGAAGGCGCCACTATGATCCTAGGTATTTACGGTTACGGTTACGGGGTTGATGTTGCGAGTTTGGTGACTGCGCCATGCGCCATACGGAAAGAGTAGTATGTAGAAATCACAAGCTCATGGAGACGTCTCCAAGAAGTGACATACATCGAAAATTTGAATATAATCCCAGAAGCTTCCATAACCTAGCAAGCGTGATTATACCGCATGCTCAATATTACTCATAGGCTTGCTCCCCGAATCTTTCTGATTTGGTATTTGGGCTGTTTTAGTTGCCGTGGCGCGCAGTATTTTTGATGCTCTTTCAATGCTAAACTCAGTCAGAAACAAGTCAAGCATGCAATTACCTATACCTTAGTTGCCGAAAGAACTCCGACGTTCGAATTTTTACCCGCTCTGGCAGAGTAGTGCTAAATTATCTTAGGGAATAATATGAGGGCCAGAATTGATTTCGCTTAGTGTTTTCCTTGACACTCCAAACATTGAAACGGAAGTGCCCCATTCGTAATATCCGAACGGTAGTTTGGCACGATCGGATCCGGCGTGGCAAACCGGCGATAAGCAGATGGTAAATCCCCTTGGAAGCTTGCGATGTTCCAATAGTTGCTCCGCGTGGCGCAATCGGCACCGACCGGACTGAGACTAGAACATCCTAAACATGCACGATTTACTCGCAAGCCCGCTATTCTCTCGTCAAAGTGTCTCGGAATGGCTGGACATCGAAACTCTTTCCTCCGCTCTCCATCGCCAATGGCCGGATCCAATTGCAACACCAAGTCATCATAGCTCCCTAGTTGATTCTAAGCCGAGGAACTGACCTTTTTAAAGACATGGTAGCTGTTTACCAATTCCAGCTTATTGCATACTGCTGGAACCTGAAGAATGATGACAGACACCTCCTTAAAAGCTGATAGAAATATATTTAAGGGATGATCGTCGTCTGTGCAATTGAGGACCTCGGAGCACTGCCGATGGCTTTTACGGGATTGGCCTATTGAATCATAACTGCGTATGCATCCTGCAGGTGAAAGATATTCAGCCAATATGCATATACATATTAGCTTGTACGCCACCGTGAAAGCACTCGAGAGGCGGCCTGCTGGCGTTGAGATAAATTGCGTACAGCGGGCGTGTCACCCGGCGGCCTACTGATTAACGAAGATATCTCGCCTCCGCTGGAAGCAAGCAACATGCCCAACGTGCCGGGCCTAGGTTTTCCACGAGGCGCAGGTCCCGGGGTGGCGGAAGGTCGTCGAGGACGTGCATGTCGGGGGAGGCTTCATGATTTCGCAGCTGTGGCACGCCGGGCGAGCAACGCCCTAGGACACGAACGGCAAGTTCCCGTTCAGGACGCCGTTTACCTACCGAGGAGGAAATCGCATAGGTATCGCGATCATCTGCTCGTTGCTAGGTATGACGTGTGAACATAGGTATCGGGAAGACCATTGCGGATTTCGTCGCTGCAGCCACGTTGGCGAGGGGTATCGGCTTCGATAGTATTGAGGGCAATGGTGGCAATGGCAATCACACGTGTATCTTGGTTTTTTACTCGTTTCCCGGGGCTGCTCGAAACTGATGGAATTCTAGAGTGGTAGACCAGTTTCTCCATCCCGACATCAACACCCGGACAGACGGGTACGGCGGTTCGCCGTAGAAGCGCTACAGGTTCCTGCTCAAACTCGTACCCAGCGGCGCTGGCCAATGCTATCGACGCATCAAATGGTGCCATCCACCTAGAACTAACGGGTCTGTTAGCATATACCAGGGGCTCCGAACGCGTTGAGACATGGGGATATCTACATCAACCGGCAGCTCGCGGACATTTATCAGGGCGATAACAAACTCCCGTATGCACACTTCATCGAGCCGCACTTCGACTACATCGAGCTTGAGATCGAAAAGGAGGGCTTCTACAAGGCATGGTGCCTGCCAACCGTGTCGAATGCGCCTTTTTGGGAGATCTTCGTCGAGAAGCGGATTCCCACAATTTCGTGTAGCAGATAAGACTAGGTACAAGAATGCCGTTGACGCTTTGGAGAAAAGAGGCTGGAACGCGGTTGTCTTCGCTAAATGGCTCACGAGCGATCCTGATTTGCCTGAAAGGCAAGCTGTTCAACGGTACCTGACGTGTTACGGCAATATATGCTAATGATACATGATGAAGGTTACAGAGAGGGCTTCCACTTGCTGAATTTGACCCGAGTCGATTTTACGGCTCTTGTGATGGTATTCGTGGGAATGGATACACAAACTACCACCCCTACAAGGAGGAAGTAGAAGTGAAGGACGAACAAGAGGCGAAAGTGCCATCATAATACATAGATCTGAGATTTAGACCACCGACCGTAATTTAATAGGATAGTGATGTATGGGAAAACAGTTGTGAAAACGAGTTCAGATTTGTGAAGGCATTGTTGCCTTTCATCAATACCTAAAGCATGTCCATAAACGCCTAGCTACCTATGATTCACCTCATCAGATACCTGTTACCGTAGCCTCACTTTCAGCACTATTGGAATGACCCTCCTTCGACCTTCAGCCGCATGGTAGTTGTCCTGATATGATCCAGGGTACAATAGGTCAGTCTAGTGTGTTAAGTCTGCTACGGCGGCTCTTGTAGGGCATTTGTATATGTGGTTACTTCTGTTCCACCTATATCTTGATCAGTATAATTTACATTACTTTGTGCCCTAAATGCTTTGTGCAGGAGTAACTCACTAATAAATCCAGGTCGCTCTGTCGTTATCTCTTCTTGTCTCCATCTCGATCCATTTGGAGCTAAGGTCCTTTAGCTCAGGCGCGTCCAGCCTCCGAAGATCAACTTTTCTCTGCAAACATGTCAGCAATGCATGATTCCGGGAAGAAACAGCCCACATCGTGGATCATCATGTGAGACGGTTCTTACCCCAGGCGCGTTGTTCTTGAAGTGACGCCAAAGCATATCGAACCTTTCCCTTTTGTCCTCTGGAAGCCCATCCACAGTTTCGGGGTGCAAGATGCTTTGATCCTGCAAATCTGGGGTTCGGCTGAATGGGTTGTTTGGGTTATCCACCCAGATATGAACGAGCTTTTGGAGCGTTCGAATTTCACAAATTGCTTCTACCAGCCGCCGACTATCGTACCATGCCCAGTCGGTGGGGGAGAGGGTAAGAGACCATGGACTTTGCGTCCCGGAACGAACTTGGTACACCGATATAGTTTTCAGACACGGGAGCGCAGGAAGGTCCATGAATGCTTCATACCACACATTTACTCGGCTTTTCTTGAGGTTCTCATAGTTGAAGAAAACGCTGATGTGTTGTATGTCGACATGATTCTCCCCGATTATTCTCATCCAGTATAGTGAGGTCCGAGAGCTGCTAAGGAGGAATTCCTTTCGTTTGTAGAACAGGGAGATAGCTTCATTGTAAGTCTGCTTACAAAGAAGCAAGATGTTCCGGCTGGAGGTGCATGTCTGAGTTCTCATATGTCCTGTGCCGGCAAGCGATGGATTCGACAGCAGCTTCTTCGATACTCTTGGACCACAATCATGGCGATGTTTCTTTTCCTTGAAATCTAGATCCATGTAGACGAGTCGTGATTCCCACGACGGGTCATATCTAAAACGGTCCCTTCCTCCCCTTTCATCATTATCATGGATGCATCTGTAGTCACTAATCACGGCCCAGGGTTAGTGAATGGCTCTTTAAGCCACTTTTCGGGGTATCAGTTGATGTCTCGGGGTTTCAGCACTAGAGATAATATAACTAGTGAATAAGATAGACTAAAATACGTACTCATATTTAATTCGTTCTGCGATGTCCACGAAGTCGCTTGGGGCCAACATAGAATAGATCATGAGGCGAATTTCCGGGGGCAGGCACAAGAATCGGAACTTCTTTTCGGGCACCTTCTTAGTGCGACGGGGCATCCGACCGGCCTCTCCACGACGGGCTTGGGACTTGGCTGGTGGCATGGCGAGATGCTTATGAGGTTCGAAATGCTGTGGTTAGAGTTGGAAGATTGCGCGATGACTGGAGATTGGCAGACAAAGAAGACCGAATATTTGCAGATCTAGTGTGTAAAAAGTGTTGCAGATATATAAGCGCGACGGGTATAAATAATGAAACAAGCTTGCGCAAGTTGTATGACGGTGAATGTGATGCTTATTGTGACGGTAATTGTGATAGTTGTAGTGGACCTGCAGGTTTGCTGAGAAAAGACGACGAGGGAGTTGTTACATGTACAATGGTTCGTATTTATGTATTAATTATCAAGAAAAGGCCGAGGCAGGCACAGAGCGGCCATCTAAAAAGAGCCACACGGGTAGTCACGACCTACAAACAGTACTTAGATCACGTTCGTTATCCGATTCCTTACCGACTTAAGTACATTAGCGCATTATCGAATGGTTTGGCTTCGACCTTATGACGCCATAGGCAGTCATCTAAGCTTTATAATGAGGAATCATAGAGGAGGAAAGAGCAAACTTGGTGATCTAGCAATTAGAATCAGATTCTACTCTATTACAAACAAACGAAAAAAGTCGGTTTTCTATTGGTCATTAAGGTATTATGGCAACTCATAACATGTAAAGTAAGACCCCAATGGACTAGTATATCAAGGTAAAACAAACCTCCTAAGATTTAAGGGGTACCATCTTAGCTAGGCCATCTGAGAGATTCAACTGGAAGTTTCGTCCCATGTATCTAGAATGTGGGAACTCAAAGACAATATACAAACGCTTGGGATATTATCCTGTAGGGTTTGCGATGGAAACATTTAGGAATGGCTACCGTAGCGCGCCACCCCCGTCCTACGTAAGAGTGTCTAATAGCGTATTATTCCTTATAATTATTTAGGGGGTAGGTATTACCGGCTTATACGTTATCCGAACTATTAAGAAAAAAAGATCTTTTTATAATAAACGGAAAGAACTACCTTTTAATGATGGACAGAATATGATGTTAAAATAAAATGATGATATATAAATATTATTCTATATAATAGCTTTTGGTACGAGGTTATCATAGTTAAACGGAATAATGTTTTTTCAGATATATTGGTACTAGCGTCTCCCATACAAAATCTGGTTTATTACTACCAGAGTTTTTGTACCATGTTATCCTGTCAGACATTCTTACGTAGGACGGGGGTGGCGCGCTACGGTAACTAGACACTGACATCCACCACAACAAGATGAAGTGCTTTGTACAGCGAGACTGAAACAAGTTTGGTCAGACTAGTAGGCATTCAGGGGGAAATGTTCTATGCAGTGATTTTTTCTCACGAATGTTTAGCAATAGCGATCAGATGCCCATCACTGGGTCTTTTACCTAGTCAAAGAACAACTGCCCAGGTGTTGATGCAGTTTGAGGGCCACCTCTTTCCTACGCACAGTCTTAGTGACGCAACAACGAAAGCCAATAACAAATCGATGCATTAAAAGTGCCTGGTTGATGAGGATGCAAATTTCCATGTCACTTTGAGCCTGATGACGGCCACCTGGTGATGTCTCTTAGTTTTCCTATTAAAGGAGAGAATAGTAGAGTCAAGAGACTAAAAGGTAAACATAAGAAAGTAAAGATGATAGAAAAGAGTGAGACGTTTAAGACAAAGAGAGGCAAGATTTGGACTGCACTGAATGGTGAGGGGTTGAATATTTGCATCTTTAGAACATATGAACCAGGTATCTAAGTGGACTATAAGGGTATGATATTGATTAACCAATGTAGAAAGAGTCTAACCAAGGGTTGGAAAACTCGAAGGTTATGAGCACAAAATTTCCTAATAGCATCAAATAGGTAGGGAGCGAAATGCAAGTATGCACTTGCGTCCAGCAGTTGCAGTTCGTGCTACTCTCCTAGGGCTGTCTGTTAAAGTAACCAGGGAGTTTGGGATGGTAATGTTAAGATACCACACATTACAGTGAATAATTATAGACTAGGTAGAGTTCTACAGTAATTATTAAAGCAGCCAAAAAAGATAGTGTATCACTATAATTTTACGCATATCTCCACTGCGGCAATAAAAGGGGCATTCAACAATCAGCCATTTCCTCCCGTGTCAATATATCATATATGAAATGCCGGAGTTGCATAACCCCGTAGTAGTTGAATTTCTTCAACTCCGATGGTTCTCTCTTGGGTTTGGTATCACGTTCGGATGAATTGGCTTGTGAGTATAATAACCCCGTCACTGTCAGTTCGGGTACCACCCAGTACCTACCTAATTTGAATAAAATCAGGCACTTTTGGCCTCAAGTCACGGCCATCGTGTATTCGAGGTAAGCAATGCGAATAGGGAAGAGTGGATAGTGTTGCAGATAAGACTGCCGCGCTTGCTACGGGTCCAACACAATAATAGCAAAGAAAGCTTGAAGTGAGAAGATTCATAGTGCTTGCTGTATACCTAAAATATTACTCCGTAGGAACTCGAATATATATAATAGTGGGGATACGTAGAGCATATCAAGGATATCACTTTGCTTTTCCGTAACTATAGGGGGGATAACGCTATTGTACATATAGCAAACTAGGGGACTATCAACGACCCCCGAGGCTGACTCTGAGAAGCAGCCCGCATTGAAATTAAGCGGACTTAACTAAGCTAACAGTAATCCCGCCGAAGTTGCTGGAGTTTGATGGATAATAAATCGCATATAGATGCCGGCCGCCGTAAGGAGCGTATTATATCAAGCGCACGAAAAAAGCAAGATGATGCCTATAAACGTGGCGAACCCAATAGTCTCTGGCTGGTATTGCGTCATTGATTATGTCCGTCATCAAAAATGAAAATGCCGATTTCCCTATATGTACCATTACCATATGATATCATATGGTACATACAGTATATCAACGGCAATAAAAAAACAGAACCTACCGGTGGCTTTGTCTCATATGCGAATGAGCATATTACTCTTAATCTATACCTATACTCATGATTTCAATTATCTACGGGGCTTGCGTAGCATGCCACATGCTCAGTTTCTTACCCTTTTCTTCGAGGACGCGAGTCCAGACGACACTAGAGATTTCATTGCCCATCATAGCTACACTCAGCGTGTTTATTATGACGAGTTTTTTCTGAGAAAATGGGAACGGCCATCGAATACCATCATCATCATCGCTATACAGTATTCCACGGCCGTAGCCGTTTTGAGAGCCGGCCGACAGATGCGCCACATGGCGCGAGGAGAAGCTAAGTTAGGCAGGTGTTACAAGTTGCGCATTTACTTCCATCCGTACATACGTATTATATGTATCATACACTCGAATATATATATTTATTTGGGTAAGCTGCAGGTCCCTCTGGTTGGCTATATATAAGGGTTTGCTCTATTCCTAGGTAGGGACCATTCGTACCAGAAAGGACAGGATTCTGAGCTGCTCCGAAGTCAATTCGTCAACGAGGTTTTACGTAGCCTTGGACACACTATCGCAGAATGCATTACAACCCTGGGCTTTTCACGGCGGTCTCGAATATGTTGCTCGGACCGGCCGGTGTACCGCCGAAACTGAATATAACCGCTATCGGTGTCCATGACGGCAGCTCAAGACTCGAATGCTGGCAGCTCGACGAACCCTTCTCCCGGTCGACTGAACCCGGGACCACCGGCTGTGCCACGTTACAACTCGGCGACCTTGCTAACACGACCTACACTGTCCTCCCGCCACATTACGATGCACCTCTGCACAACGCGCCATTCAGGCAGTAAGGTCACCTTAGTTATTGGCCATTTAGTCAAGTTTCGCCACTAACCAATCCACCAGATGGGTCTTTATATCCGCCGGGCTGGCATACATAACCATCCCGGGCGATGACTCTCCCGGCGCCTACGTAGCTGGCGGCGGATTCGGCCTCATTTTCGCAAGTGACACCGCCGATGTTAGCAATACCGGCCACCGAACTCAGTATCCCGGCGTCAGCGAGACGGTACATCTGCAGATTCCTACCAAGGATGGCCAGGTTCCGGCCCATTTCCTGCTGCATCCGGGGCCATGTACTGCGAACGAAATGGCTGGCCGATCCGGATTGATCTCCGGAGAATATTGAGGATACGAAGACATTGACCTCATTAAGCAAACGATGCTAGGATGTCAAAGTCTATGTTTATGGATTTCGAAGGTATGAAGAATGTACTTAATTAGATAGACTGACCGTTCGAGTCTATCATATAGTTACAACATCATGGCTTATGATGTTGGGAGGGATCGGTGGGGGCGGAGGTGTACCGGGTCTAATACAATTAGGTACGCGGACAGCTATGCTATGTTGACCAGCTACGAAGTACCTATTTTGTAGTTAACTTAGGTGGTATCGATACTTATCGATTGCCGTTCGGTGATGCAATTGTGTGACATGAATTGCTTATGTATTTCTCGGTAGGCGGGGGTACATTTGTACATGTAGCCTCCATGCAGAGACCAACTGCTTAATTAACTTGCTACATACTTCTTTGGATACTGGAATCTTTCCACGTCGAAGACATACTTCAAAAGTCATACGTACAGCTCAAAATAGCATACTTTAGTCCAGATGCTCATAGCCAAGAAAACCATCGAGCACTACTTCTAGGCGACGTAGGTATGTCAGCAGAGCCAGTAAACGGCGCGGAAAGCGGGGTTCCAGTAACCACTACTACGCCTCTGCTCGCGGAGGGCACCACAACTACACCGTCGCCACGCTCCGGATTCGCCGTAGGCGACCCCGACAATCCCCGCAACTGGCCATCATGGCGCAAGTGGGTGATCGTGGCCGCTATCACCCCCATCGACCTGTCCGTGTCCTGGGGCGCCTCAGGCTTTTCCCCCGCCTCCGCCAGCTTCCGCGCCGACTTTAACATTTCCGAATCCCTCGCCACACTCGGCCTGAGTTTGTACATACTGGGACTGGCCTTCGGTCCGATGACCCTGGCGCCGCTCAGCGAGTTCTTCGGCCGGAGCGTCATCTATGTCTACTCGTACGGGGTGTTCTTGCTATTCCTGGCCGGGACCGCCCTGGTGCAGAGCGTGGCCGGGTTCATGGTGTTGAGATTCTTCAGCGGCCTGTTTGCCGCTGTCACGATCGGTATGTTAGCTCCGTATATATACCCAGACTCATGCGCCGAGCTTCGGAGCCTATGCTAATATTCGAGATGTCGCGAACAAAAAGCCAACTTCGGTGGCTCTATTGCTGACATGTGGTCGCATAATGAGACCGGCCACGCTATGTCGATCTACCTGTGGGCCGCTACGTGTGGTAGCCCGTCAGGCTTCTTCGCTATGTCCAACGTGGCTGAATACAGAGGCTGGCGGGAAGTCTTCTGGACGCTGCTAGGCATATGCGGTGGGCTCTGGCTGATAATGGTGCTGCTCCTTAAAGAGACGCGCCATACAACTATCCTGCGAAGACGAGCACGAGCTCTGATAAAGAGCGAAGTTAGGGACACCGATGAACTGGACCAGGATCTTCTTCACCATAGGAGCGCCTATGAGTTATTTTACGTGGCTTTACTGAGACCATTTCGGTTCTTATTCACGGAAGCCATCGTCATTTTCGGGGCGCTGTACAATGGCTATTTATATGGACTTAGTTTTCTCTTTAACGGCGCATTTAGGATGGTGTTCGGGGAAGAAGGCCATGGACTTGGTACTCTCGGCGTTGGCTGTGCTTTTCTTGGAATCGCAATCGGGATATCGTTGGGGCCCATAACCAATCTCTGGCAGGAGAAGCACTACCAAAAGCGTCTCTTGGCTTCCAGTGCGAAGATTATCCCTGAAGAGAGATTGCAGTTGGCAACTATAGCAGCAATAGGTGAGCGTTTTACTCTGCTCAATCATTAATATTGCTAATGATGCCTAGTCTTTCCCTTGTCCATGTTCTGGTTCGCATGGTCTACTTATGCTAGCATACCCGTAGTCGTGCCAATCGTTGCATCGGCATTTTGGGGCTGGTCCTTTTATACCTTGATACTGATGACATTCCAATACACCGAGGATGCCTACGGCGTGAGTCATCTAGTGACCATAGCTATTGGGAGGCACGCTAACATCTAACAGGTCTTCTCAGCTTCGGCTTTGGCAGGAATTGGATTAGTACGGAACATATTTGGTGCAATTTTCCCGTTATTTGGCCGCCAGTTATTCTCAACTCTTGGATACCAGTGGGGAGCAAGTCTGCTCGCGTTTCTTGCCATTGCGCTTGTCCCAATACCGTTCGTGCTAATCCGCTACGGAGTGGCACTCCGGAGAAAGAGCCCTTGGGCCAGTCAGCATATGGCCAATTCCGGCGCAGAAGAATGAGTTGTCTTCGGAGAGACATGCTCTAATAATAAATGAGATCACAACAATATGCATAAGACTTTTCAATTTATCACCGTCTTGGCAGATTAATACATTCGAGTTCCAACTTGATCCAAACCTTTCTTCAGTGGGCTTATTATCAAGTAAAGTTCACGGGAGTAGCCTCGGCCTGCTTATTTCTAGGATTATTACGCGAATGCCAAGCTATACAATTAATTCAGGCAGTCATATTCTTAAGAATTTTCGGTAGAGCAACTCCATGGTAAAATCTACACACAGAAGTTTTGGCAGGGGAAAAAGGCTGGGTGGGGAAACCAAGAACAAAAAAATGATTTCGTCCAGGTTCGAACTGGAGACCTTCAGTGTGTTAGACTGACGTGATAACCAACTACACCACGAAACCATGTTGAAGAGTCAATGTGCTTCTTTTCCTATATACCATCGACAGCTAAAAAAAAAAAAACTCCTGTACTGAAGATCGTGAGCGAGTGCATGGGCAGCTAGTGTGTTCGTTACCGATATCTTCACTAAAATCCCTGTCTCAGCAGAAGCCATTCGGACGTTTACTTGATCATGCACGCCCTTAACCCTCGTCCGGGGCCTGTCGCGGCGTACCCCAACAGTGTACCCACCACACCAGACACCTTATCACAGCAGCAATATCAACTGGGGACTATCAGTGGCTCAAACCACTGATAGAATGAATGGCTAAAGGGCTGATCTGCTGTAGTCAAGCTATTTCAAGTAGTGTGTTGTTGATGGATAGTGAGAGGTGTTACAGGAGGCGCTGCAGGAGGTGCTGCAGGAGGTGGTGAGTGTGGTGTGCTTAGTCAGCTGCCACTACCATGATACACCACACTCCTGCCCCTAAGCCACCAGGCCTCCAAGGGGCAAAAGACCAGAATCTAAAGGTCGGCCAACCTTTTGATCGTCGGGGCATATATGCCGTAACACTACCCCCGTCTCCACTAAGCGCCTGTCCCTAGGGGCACGGACAAGGGGTATCACAGGGCTAGTCAGTCCGACAGAGACGACGACGTGGTGGTTGACCAAGCCAGCAGAGGCCACCTACGAGCTTTAAGCATATAAGGACCTAAGAGTCCTTAAAGAACGAAGAGCTTTGCGCTCAAAGTCAGACTCGAACGTGTGACCTTTAGATTCTGGTCTCCCTCCTTCCTCCGCTCCCCCCCCCCCCCCCCCTTTTAAGGGGGGAGAGAGAAAAGAAAACAAAGAAAAAAGAAGAAAAAAAGAAAAAGAAAGAAGTAAAGACAGGGGGCTTAAGGCGAACTCAACATCCCTCTGCGAAAACCCCGTCTGTTTGCTTGCAGGGTTTCCTGGCGACTACTTTTACCACTGAGCCAAAGCACCAGGGGAACGTCTGATGGAAGGTACTTCTGATCTTTCGATTTATTAACCTTACTCCAGGAAAGGTACGTACCTACCTACCTAGGTACCTAGGCAAGCAAACATTGATGGGAATAAATACGTAGGTACATCGATACTAGCAATCTACTGTGCCAAAGTGTTACTCGAAAGCCAGCATATTATCGAATGGGCTCAGCTGGAGTTCACACGCAGGCTCATAGCTCATAAAACTTACTTGATAATCTACTGCCATCCTAATCTGTCCAAACTTCATCATAGCCAATACGATGGACTGTAAAATGAGCAAATTGTTTACTTTGAGAAGTATTTGAGCCGGCATGATAACGCATGAGACACTAGGAGTACATAATCAGTTCCAGGAATCCGTCGTAAGGGGCAATAAGCGTCGCCATCCTTCACACACCCGAAATGAATCCACGCTGGGTTGGGCTGTCGACGTCGCCTACGCTCGTCCCCGACGAATAGTTCTTCCATAACACATATAGTCTCTTATTCAGCTTCCTTCTCGATACGCCCGAGGACTGGATGGACGGTCTTCCAGGCCCAGAGGGACAACTTCTTGTTTGGTCCTTATTACCGTTCAGGGCTTGAGGTTCTGTCTTGACGACGCCGTTCCATCTCATGTACAAGTAGTAAACCAGGAAGGACGTAACGGTCAGGCCGCCGGCGATGACTATCAATATCCACCAGTAATGCCAGGTCAGAACGTCTCTTCCAGCGTCGTATTTGTTGAAGTCGAAAGCGTTGCTGCCGGAGATTGTCTGTTTATATCACGTCTCAGTATCGCGACTTGAAAGATACGATTAATGGAGGGGAGGTTCTGAGACTCACGGCTACTAGTGAAAGCGGAAGGAAGAACAGCGTGATAAAGGATATCATTTTGATCGCTACGCTGTCATCGAGGCTGACTTCAATGCCATGCTGAGAGTTGCTGCTGCGGAGCTAGAATTGGTGAAGCCATAGTATTAGTCTGACCTGTTCGGTTCATGTACGACGGTTGCAAATTCCACTTACTATCCCCTCGTATAGCTCTGCACGTTTCTCCAGCTCCTGTCGTCCAATCTGGCGCGACTGCGCTGCCGTCTCTAGAACCTGGTTTTCCCGACGGAATATTTCCAACAAGGCTCGGGGAAACTGAGGTTTGTTGGCCTCGGCGCGCATCTCCTGGTATTTTGTTCCCATGATTTGAGCATATCTCAGGGTCGACAGTTCTAAGCTCGTAGCGTAGCCCAGATCCATCAGCATATCCCGCTGTATACCGAGGTTATGAATGGCCATATAAACAGCCATGCCACCATCCTTGTACAAGGCCTCGCAGCCCGTACAAAAAGCGTGCATGCGTTTCCGTAATGTCTTGAAGTCTCGGGCGCGATCCTTCCATGGTCCCTCGCTGAGCTGTCCCAACTGTCTACAAAGTACGTTCAGCACATGGAGAGGATATGATCTTATCGACTGGTAATGGCTCTGTAGTTCTCGGGAGATGATCCCGCCGGAAGTAGGATTTCTCACGACGACAATACACGTTGCTGAATTCGTTTGCACGGATATTCTAAGGAGTAGTGAAAGAGACTCAGACTCTGGAGGTAGAGTTTGTATGGATGTCGGAGTCTGTACAGAGATGCCTTGAGTAGGGGGTTAGTAATGTTAATCGGGGGATTTTGTAGTACTTACACAATGAAACCGGAAGTTCTCTTTGGCCGACTCGGGAATACTCGACGGTGTGAGTAGGTTGACCCTCATCGCGGAATAGGGATCTAGCAGAGGAAATCGGGATCTTGTATTTGTCAAGAAGCCACTGGAAATGATTTCTAGTGAAGCCTACGCTTGTATGCCCTTGTACGGCTTCTAGTATCCTGTGACGCATCAGTATAGAGTCTAAGTTCCTTAGATTAAATCTACGCACACGATATTGAGCTGCGGTTCGCGGGATTCGTCGACTTCAGGTTGATCAGTGAAACTTCCACTAGCTATCGGCTCCCAAATTCCCCTATCATGATGATAACTATAAGCCCCAGTAACCTGGCAAAAATCAAAGCACTCTTCATACAGGGCTTGATCCATTGTCGCGAAATGGGCGTTGATCGGAGAGGTCTTGGGGTTAGGATCACTGCCGGAAGGGATAGCGACACTTCAACACCTGGCTTATATATTCTAAGTTCATTTTTGTATTATAATACTCCAAGTGAGGTGGAAATCACGAAACTTCAAATGAAACTGCCTTGTGAGGCTGAGAGATCGAGGTTGGCAAGTTACCCTTGCAAAGCTGAACATATATGATAGGCCAGGTGGCGGATCATCACCGGAATGCACCCCAGATCTGTCAAGGCCGCTTACATGACAGCCGGTGTAATCAAACGGCAATTGTCTAAGAGGCAAAGAGAAGCGCCAAGCCATCCAATCATTAGGTTGGTCTTATGTAGCATGCAGCCGCCTTCGTCTCGTACAAACGCCTCGCCCTGGTCTTATGTTCTATAATCTGCAGGCTTACGAGGTGTGAATTGTTCAAAATTTAGGCAGGGCCTTATTATCCGAATGGTTTGCCTACCTTTATACTCGCCACATAGTAGGTAATATGTAAGATCGGAGGCCTTGCCTTGACGCGTTCATGGTGGAATAAGCTAGACATAGCCTCACTACCATATCTTAAGTATGGGAGGTTGGAAAGCCGATACTACCGTGAGTCACTTGAAGAACAGTGTAGTATGGTAAAGCGTTTAGAAAACCCTGTGACGTGAATTACGTGGCGGCATAGAGTCACATCGCATCGTCGGGTACCAATTAAAATAAGCGTAGGATCTCTACGATGTACCCTGCCAAGCGCCAGCCAGCCTGCCAGCTAACCCGGGGTAATATAGACTGCATTCATCTTCACTATTATAGAAGAAGGATGAAACTATTAGCTGCCCTACTTTAGTTCGTATGTGCAGGGATGGTTTCAGCGTCCTTAACGAAGCTTAGATTTATAAGTTTCCATCAACCAAAATCTGCCGACTTCTTGTCATCTTGAAACTGCCCATACTAAGTTCATTTCATCAGTCAGCGACGGGTATAGAATTTTCAAGAGCTTTATGAGTCAGCGAGGACCCGTGTTCAGGGATGAGGTGATATGGTACAAAGATACGGGAAGATTCACAGATGCCAGAATGTTCAGCCCCTTGCAGGGATACGAACTGCAGAATTCAAATCCAACTGCGGAAGTCCATTACAACGAATCCGCTAAAACTCCATATTAAATATTTAAGTCCAAAAGTATATAGCTATATATTAAGTACGAATAAGTAGATAAGTTAATAGGTATTTAAGCTATATATAGTAATCTATTTATATTCTATATATAAAATAAGTATTATTAATAATAACCTTATATATTAACTAATATAATACTATTATAAAATTATCATAAAGCTATTTTATTTATACGAAATTAATACTATATAACAAATTTTTATTTATTATTAATTAAAAAAGTAAATCGTATCGTTTATTAATAAACCTTTAAACGTATAAAAAACCTATAATAGTTCCTTATTGCTATTATTATTAATAATAATAATCTTCCGTTTTTCCTTTTTAATAATAGGGCTATCTATATAAGGTATAAATAAAGCTTAACGTTATATAAGGCATTAAAAAATAGGGTTTAATTAATAACTAATTTATTTACTTATATAAAATATAGGTAAACCTTATAAATTTAAAAGCCGGTTTAAGGTATTATTTTTTACTTTTTAACGGTATACGAACTTTTTTTTATAATCGAAATTATTTTATTTTTTTTATTATAAATAAAGTTATATTTTACCCTTACGTTTAGCTATTTATAATTATAATATATATTTTTTTTAAAAACTATAATATATCTATATATAATAATAAAATAAATAAAGAAATTTATTAAATAAGTTCCGTATTTTTTAATAATATTAAAAATATAACGTATAATTAATAATTCCCTAAATATAAATTAATATTACGTTTATATATAACTATCGATAAATAATAAAAACTTACGCCTAATTAACCCCTTATTAATATATAATTAGCATTTATATAAGTTCGATATTTACTATATTTATTTAGAATTAAATATAAAATATACAGGTAATATAAATAAAAAACGGTATAATAATCTAACCATTTTTTTTATACGCGTAAAATTAAAATTTAATATTATTAGCCGAAATATTTATATTAATTATTAAAAATAATTTTTATTTAAGCTATATAATATTAACTTATATATATATATTAAATATTAAAATAAAATAAAAATAAAATATATAAACTATAATATATATAGATATAAATATTAAAATATATAAAAAATATCGATATAATAAAGAAAAAATGTATAAATTAAAATACGTATAGGCATAAATATTAAAATATATAAAAGGTATTAATATAATAAAAAAAAAGTATATATTATTAAATACGTACAGCTAAAAAAAAGGAAAAGGTAATTACGTTTATAAATAATAATAAAAAATTATAAAATACTATATATTTATATAAAAAAAAATATAAATACTGGTTTAATATATATTTTAATATTTTTAATATTAATAAAATTATTATTTACTTTTTTTAATTTATAATTATTTAAAACCTTATTACCTTTATAATAAAGCTAATAAATATTAGTCGTAATAATAAAAAATAGGTTTAATATAAATATATATAATAAAAATACGCAAAATTAAAGCATTATTACCCTTATTAAATATATATAAAATATTATAACTATATTAATAAAATTTATATTTAATATATTACTTTTAAGAATAAATAATTATATATAGTATTATAATATATTATAATATAAAAAAACTTAAATTTAAATTTAAAAAATAATAAAAAAATGTTATTATTAATAAAAAGTTATATATAAATTAAAAGTTAAAAGGTAAAAAATTAAAAGTTAAAAAATTTTAAAGCTAAAACGTTATCTGTATAATAATAAGTAAATTTAAATATACCTTTTTAATATTTATTATATTTACCTTAACTATATTTTATTTAAAGCTATATATAATTCTTATATTAAATAATTACCCCTTATTAACGTTTAAATATTATTATTAGCTGTATTAAAAATATTAATACATATGCATATGGGTGTATGTGTAACTATACTTAATTAAAAAAGGAAGAAAGGAACTTTTTCCTGATTTAACTAATTAAATATTAAATATATAATAGCTATTTAGTTATATATTGCTATAGTAGGTATATATACGTAATTTATATATACTACCTTAAGTAATACGCATTAAATTACCGCGGGATAAAAAAACTGTTATTGCCTTTAGCAATTCCTTATTTACCTTTATATAGTCGACCTTTTCTTTTAGGTATATTATTTTTTCGGGGATAACTTAGTTTTCGGGATCCCTTAAACTATAGTATAATTATAAATCGACCTTTTTTTTTTTTTAGTATTTATTAATAAGTTCTCTTAATTTTTTATACTTTTTTTTAACTATTATATATTATTATAATATAGCTATTTTTTCTATTTTATAAAATAGTCGAAACCTATTTTCGTACGGTTAATACGATATTTTATAATAATTTTTATTTTATAGATAAGCTTATTAGGGGTATTATTATTTTATTCCGTTTTAATAAATCCGGAAAAGGGAATATATTTATAAAAAATATCCTTACTATTAAGGTTCGGAAAAAAATAAATTACCGATATAACGAAGTAAATCGGAAAATTATATAGGAAATTTAATTTATATATAAAGCGTTTTATATATTTTTTAATTTTTTATAGTCCGGTATATAATTACGAAATCTTTTTTAATAGATTATTAAATAAATAATACCCCTAATATAGTTATAAATATACGCTATTTTTAATAGTAAATTTTAAAGCCCTATATTTACTATTATAGCGATATTTTACTTATATTAATATAAAATCTATAACTAGTTCGGTATTTTTATATAAATGTTTTTTAATAAAACGAATATTATTAAATAACTTTAAATTAATATCGGTAATAACGTTTAATAATTTAAAAAACTTAAAGCCGAAAAATAATTTATAAAATAATACCTTAATTATATTTAAATATATACTATTTAGGTTCTATTATAATATAAATAATATATCGATTTAATT